>JAZHYW010030681.1:0-14365 GCA_037355805.1 Ixodes ricinus | reverse complement strand
ACTACCCTGCCCGTTTCGATCTGGATGAGCATCGTACCGGCGTGCGGTCGTGTATCATTACTGCGTGGTGCGTTAAAGGCCCCAGAGCTAGTGGCTGCACTGTACCAGGGACGGCGCCAGGCTTTCCAGATTGGGGGGGCAGTGGGGAGGCGTATCACATTTTGTGGGGGGGAGGGGAGGTCGTGAAAACCGGGAGGTCGGTCCTGACAAGGCTAAAATAAAGCGTTGGCAGCCAGTAAGCCTGGAAGTGAGCTGGAGGTTGTTAATCATGTCGCGCAGCTACCTGAGAATGGTGTAAACAAAGAAATGCAAATCGCTTTACCGCTGTCTCCGGTATAGTTTCACGACATGACTAAAAGGCGGATAATAAAAAATAATGGTCGATGGCTGCGTAGAATAGTCACTGCCGACGACATAAAACTGGAAGCACCAAGCAGTTTGGAATATTTTATAACATTTATTATTACCTCAGTTTACTTCTTTGGTTGACAGTGTACTTACAACTTGAATTACATTGCACATGTCCGTTATTTACAAATATTTACATTCTGAAATTTCACATTAAGGCACGTCGCACTCGACCCCAAAGTTCAGTGAAGACGAATCCGTCTGTTGTGATGGGCAGCATCGAAGGCGTTGACAACGTCATTTAGTTCCAGGCTTTTCGCGGTGGTCTTCTCCACGGCGAGAACCGCCAAGTTCGTGAGCCTCTTGTCAGACATTCTGTTTCGAAGATACGTCTTCAGCCGACGAAGGCACGAGAACGTGCGTTCGCAGGCGGCGCTGGATGCAGGGATAGTCAACGCTATAACACAAAGACGGTACGATTCCTGAAAGGCAATTCTAAATTTGCCTAAAAATTCGGCAAACAATATTGTGGTGGTCACCCTGCATTCGTTCTCTTTCTCGTAGCGCTGCAAAACCTTGGGAAGCAGTTTCATCTCGGCTACAAGAGTATCCCAGTCGGACGAGTAGTGCTTTGCTAGCGGTTCGACCAGCGAGATGTCCATGAAGCGATCGTGTTGAGGTTGAAAGCAGTTCAGGCCCTTGAGGATGAGATCACTGTCGCTAAATCTTCGGTGAAGTTCTTCGCACATTCTATCCAAGATGGGAAGGAACACGTGCACACGGCAGTCGTTTTCAGTGGAGTAGCTGGCGCCTTCTCCGGGCAGCTGGGCGTCTGTTAGATATTTTGCAAGGTGCGCAGGCAGACGGTTGATTCTTCGCTCTTCTACGAGACGAATTCCGTTCGTCTCTGCAACGCTTAAGCACTGGCTCCAAATGCTTGAGAAGCCCTCTGATGTCCTTAGGTATCTAAATCGCTCAAGTACCGCATTGACCATCATGGAGGCATGAGTAAGGTCGCACTCCTTGTTCTGCAGGTAATCTGAAAGAACCTGCAGCTCACCCAAAACCTCGCTAAAGATACACAGATGTGAAACAAACGTGAAGTTCAGCTGGTGCAAAATTCCGCGTGCTTCTGCTGATCTTGTTCTTCCGCGGTCGGCGATCTTTGTGAGTGTGACGATTATTGCAGGAAGCGCGTGTAGGACGGCTTTGCATGCGTTAACTTGGCATGTCCATCTTGTCTCGCTGATTCCTTTCAGTTCGATCGTTGTGCCGCACACCTGCTTTTGAACTGTGATGAACAGCGCATGTGTGGCAGACCCTCCCAAAAAGACATACAACATCTCTATTAAAGAGAAAAAGGTCCTCGCGGAATCAAAGGCCTTGCAGGCATCGACAATAACCAAATTCAGCCGGTGGTTGAAGCAATGGACATACAGGGCTTGAGGTACTTCTAACTTGAGAAGGGCTTGAACACCTTTGCTCTTGCCACTCATTACGCTAGCACCATCATAGGTTTGTGCGATGCAGTTCTCAAGATGAATTCCGCATCTGGAGAGTGTTTCCTAACGTAGCTCAGGAGAGAGGCAGCGTCAAGCGTTTTGGCACTTCTAAACCCTAGAAATCTTTCGTAGACGGATCCGTTCAGGAAATACCGGACTATCACAGAGAGCTGTTCCGTTTTGCTGATATCTCTAGATTCGTCCACCATAAGCGCAAAGCACTGAGCGCTGTCCACCTCGGTCTTGAAACGACTCAAAACCATATCTGACATTGCTGAGAGTATCTCATCCTGAACGGAATGGTGAGTATATTTCGCATTGGCAGGGCCATTCTCCAGTTTTTTAAGTACAATGGCATCGCTTTTCGCTACAAGCTGAAGGAGCTCGAGAAAGTTTCCTTTGTTTTCACTTGAGGCTGACTCATCGTCCGCTCTCTGGGCAATCCCCTGTACCGCGGAAAACCGGAGCACGTCGGCTATCACAGAGATATAGTGGCGGTTTTCTCTTACCTCTTTCAAATACGCCTCGCTGAGGTGCACGGCGACTGAATTTTCGGCGCCCTTTTCCTTCATCTGCTTGAAGGATGCCCATGAGGCCTGGCACAACTTGTGCGCCGCACTGTTCGAATGGAGTCGCAGTCCGCCGTCCTTTTGAAGCGCTTTCTTCCAATTCCGATAGCCCTCGGTCACAAACACGGCACTTCCACTCCTCTGTCCGTTGCTCGTCGAAAACATCCGGCAGGCGAAACAGAATGCCGAGTTGGAAGTTACGCTGTACTCCAGCCATGGGAAGCTGGCGTACCATTCGGGCTTGAAGGTCCTGCCGTCGCTCCCGTACTTAGTAACAGGAAAGGATTGTAGCACGGGCTGTACCGGCGAATCATGGGCTGTCCTGGCTACATCAGGAGGTATTTCGGTTTTTATATCAGGAGCTCTAGTTCGGAGTTCCTCGATCCGAAATTCGTCATCCGGGCCATCCCCATCGCTGTCACCAAAAGTTGACTCGCATTCTTGTTCCCCGGCGCTTGCGTTGAGCACACACTCTTCATCCAGTGAAAGCTTTTCTTTGACGGGTTCAGGTTCGGCGACATTCTCTAGAACTTTTCGCTTGGTCCCCTTTCGTTGAAAAAAGTCACTTATCGGACGATTGGATGCCATGGCGTACCCAAGAGTATAGCTCTCCACAATGCTTCCAGCTTCAGCGTCCTTTTTCTCCCCTCGTGGGCGAGGAAGAGAGGGAAAGAGAAGGTTTTCCTCTCACCACGGCGATGTCACCAGCAGTGCAACACCAGCAACAAATAAAAAAATTGCGGTGGCTTAGCTCGGCTATGCCAGGATATACGTAGCGTGAGCTTATGCGCAAAAATGAGACGCGCTATCAAGCAGCTCCGGTGCAGCGTCAGACTTGGCTACTGCGCTATACGAAGGCACTACGGCTGGGCACGCGGCGGCGCCCAGTGCGTCTGCCGCGGCTATCGGCGTCGTCTTCCTCTGGAATGCAGAAAGACTGGCCGGGCGCGTAGTGGTGGCGGTAGAGCCTGCGGCGGCGGCGGCCTCCGGCACGCCAGCTGTGCGCCGTGTGACGTCACTGCTCCTCGCGCTTGCCGCAGATTGGGCGAGGCGCGCGCGTGGTGGCACCGTGGCAGCGGAGCCCCCGGCGACGGCGGCTCCGCCCCGCCAGCTGTGCACCATGTGCAGCGCGGAAGCACGGAGTACGGCTCATTATGAGAGCCACGCGAAACTGCTCAACCTCGGCCAGTGTCGCTCACGCTTCAAAAAGTATTTGCCAGCAGTGTCGCTCTCGTGGAAAGGGTGGGCTCCCCGGCTCAGCATCCAGCCAAGGTCCTTGTCCCTTTTACCTGAAAGACCGTTTCGTCGAAACGTCGTTCCTCTCCTTTCCTTTGGCACTTATCTTTCACTTCATATTCCAACTAATACACTAAACGCCCGTTCACACTCTTACGACCTCTTAAATCTTGGTTCCTTACAACCTCTTAAACCAGAGGACACAGTGGCGCCATCTATCGGGTTGCAGTGTAAACTCGACAATCCGGCATATGTTCTATTTCTCCCGCGCATTATCCTTTCTTTCTTGTCTCGAAAAACTTTTGGAAACGTTATAAACGAGCCTTTGTCTTAGGTATTACGCACATTCGACCTCGAAAATGCCGCAAAACCGTCGCTCTTGTGAAATGCAGTTCCACGATCACCGCATAGATGGCGCCAGAAATGAAATTTTAAGAAGTTTTAAGAGTTCTCTCTCGGTCGTCTCTCTCGGTCGGGTGGTCTCTCTCGGTCGAAGTCAGTCGCAAGAGTGTGAACGGGCCTTAACAGTGCTCGGCAGAACCCCACATCTTCAGGTCCTTGAACGCCGAGCGGCTAATCCTCCGGGCACCGCGCTTGCGGGTGAGCAGTCTCTGGGAACGGCCTTTCCGTGATTGACCGGTCGCGGCCTTGCTGTTTCGGGGATCGGGATAGCACACGAAGGTCAGCTCATCCCGCTGGCGATACGGAGAAACCCGTGGGATTGTGGGACTGGGTGTTATCTCAGCGACTCGTGGGCGCCGTTAATAGGAAGTCGGGACCGTTTCCTTGGCTGGGTCGTTACAACTAAGTTACAGCGCGTAGAAACGGCGAGTGGCAAAGGGCTGAGCTCCTTCCCCTCGGCTTCGACGAGAGGCAAGAAAGCTTTAAGCTTTCGCGGGCTATGGAAAGATAATAAAGCAGGTCACTCAAAGAAGTGTTTGTTCCCTGGCCGCTGC
The DNA here is from genome assembly GCA_037355805.1 of Ixodes ricinus. Lineage (NCBI taxonomy): Eukaryota > Metazoa > Arthropoda > Arachnida > Ixodida > Ixodidae > Ixodes > Ixodes ricinus. Next base: position 9,754 of record JAZHYW010030681.1, on the reverse strand, counting down.
CTCTAGCGCCTCGTCTGCCTGCTCAGAATAAGAAGTTAATCTCCTACCCCCACCCCCACCCCCCACAAAAAAAATAATAAAAAAAAATGAAAGGAAGGTTTTTGGCACAATGGTTTGTCGAAATCTTTAGGGGCAGAAATTAGGAAAACGACGGGCGGCTGGTTACGGCGGGGGGGGGGGGGGGGGGGGTATTAAATTTTTTATTTTGGGGTGGCAGGACAAATTGGAGGGGAGGCGGTCGCCACCCCTTGCCTCCCTTTGGCGCTGTCCCTGCACTGTACTGTCTAAATTTCTCCTCTACAGCTGGGAGACAGCTCGCCCGTTGAGGCAGACTAAGTTCTAGGCTATATAAACATACACAACCCCGAATTTTTTCTTCTAGTAGGCTGGATTGCGGATTTGGAGCCCGTTGGTGGCACCACCGACGACCATTGTTTGGCACCGGCAATACACGCATCTGTGGGAGAAGCACACAAAAGTTTGATTATTGAAGCTTCTACGCAGTGCTCGAAGGCGGGTATTTTATTATGTTTTGCGATCATCATATCGGGTGTTTGGAGAGTGAATCAGTATTTGTGAAACGTTGGAACGTCAATTAAAAAAATCAAATGTGCCGAAGCACCACCGACTGTACCACTGTAGCTAGCTTCAATCGACAAATAAATGACACGTTCGACAAATGAACGACACGCTCCAAGTTTTAGTTCGTCACAGAAGCCCTCACTACAGTTCAAAGCAAAAGCTTGCACAAGAGGCACTTCGTAAATGCACTCGAAACGATGCCAACGCCCCCGGTAGATGCACTCTAACCTGTCGTCCGCAAAGCTCTGATGACTTCGATATCACGAACGACTCCACATAACTTTCGACAACCCTTGTCTCATGGAACCGCATCACAGTTTATTTCCAACAATGTCGCAACCCTCGACCCTCAACCGCCAAATATTTATTTAAAAATAACCTTGGTATTCTACCGCTTTAGACATTTGCGCCCAAAACATCCATTGACTTTCCCGAAAAATACAATAAAAGTTTCATTATGGAGACCAATCTTCTAAGGTAAGAAATGGAAGTTTTCCCCGCTTCTCCCATAGAGTCCCATGCGTAAGCTGGAGTCGCGCGATGACTGCCGGTGGTGCCGCTCAACACCAGCGAGACATGCCTCGATCCGCGATACAACCTATCTACAAAGAGATCGTGTATGGGACTTCAGCCTCCCTCCCCGGCACCCCAAGTCATGGACACTCCACACACCTCAGCCCACATCGATAAAATTCCTGGCTACAACACTGACTTGAGCAGACAATACGCAGCATTAAAAGAAGAAAAAAAAAAGAAGATACAGTTAAAGGGGCACTGACACCCCAAAGGTCGTATTTTTTTTTATTGTCTGAAACGACGCAAGTTGTAGTCATAAACACGCAAAAAAAACCGCATCGCGAAAAAAAATTTTCCCGCGCGCGCGCGCGCCTTTTTATTTTTGGCGTTTAAATCTCCCGCCGCTACCTCCTCGCTTCTTTTGATCGATGACGTCAAAAATCAGGAAATTTAGAAGCTTTGTAGGCGACATTTCTATAACATTTAATAACGGCAATCGTAAAACATGTTTTTTAACGCAATTGCGAACGCACTACGGCCCCTCTTTTTGAAATACCAAAAATCAGAGTTCGGTGATATGTCCCTTCCTAGATTTGTGTCCTCTCTCAGTTCGACTCGCCGGCGCTCGAGCAGCTCGGCGAGTCGGCGAAGAAACCGGTTTTTTCCCGCGCCGGCTCCCTTCTATCCTGCCAGACACCGTGCCCGCCAGCTCGCCTCCTCCTCGCATCGGGTCAGCGGAGGTCCGAGAGAAAGTTGAGTCGCAGGAGACCGCAAAATTTGACTCACTGCACCGGCGGGGATCGCGCGGGAACTTCAAATTCGGCATTTGGAAATTGTTTTTTTAATTCACAAATACTGAATTCTCAAGTTTAGAATTTTGAGGGTAATGTCCCGGCACCGTTTTCAATCGTTTCGGATAATAAAAAAAAAATATGATTTTGATGTGTCAGTGCCCCTTTAAACAGAAAGAAGAATGGCGTCGCCAATTTTACATTTCCCCTCACGGCGCTTACAAAAACGACGACTGCGTGATTTGCTCGCATCGCTGACCACATCCCTAACTAGAAACACAAACACAAAAAATAAATATAACTCGCGATGCGCGAACCGCGAAACCTTGAACACGGCTGAAAGAAACGGGGTCATGCAAGAAGTCCGCCGCTGCGCACTAACACAGAATGAATGTGATTGTGAAATAACGATGAAAGGTTGTTCACAGATGGTGCCACAAGATAAATAGTAAAATCCATCAGGAAATAAATAAATTATTTTCCTCTTGAAAAACATGAAACAAAGATCGTGTTGGAGATATGCTAAAAAAGAAATTACCTTTCGCAACGCCATGTCAGAATATTTATTAGTGCCTCTGTTTCCTTCAAAATTGCTCATGAATGGCAGGTTGAAAATCGGGGCAGTTTGAAGGAATTCAAACTCCCATAGAAAATCTCCAGCCCGAAAACCTGAAAATGTGCAGCCGTGCTAGCAATTTTTTTTTTATTTTAATAAAATTATTGTGAAGTTGATCCGTCCGGTGACTGCTGAGCAGTTGGATTAAAAAGTAGCCCTTGGAAATACATAGCGCCTGGGGAGCTCCAACATCCAATGAAAGGGCCCCTAAAAAAACAAAAAACTCCTTTTTAAACAGTTTGGTTGAGACACATGTGCCAAAAAATTAATGTCACGCAAAAAAGAAAATTTTTAGAGCAATATCGACGGCTCGAGATTTATTTTAAACTCTTTGCGCAATGTCCATGACCTCACGGAATGGTCATGGAGGCTGTGTTCCAAATCTTACCCAAATTGATCCGAGTTACGCCGGCGGATTGTATCACGTGACGGCACAGATTGAAAAACGCTGGACGCGGGTAGGTTTTAGAACGCCAAGGGTACAAAACCTTTACCCAGGAGTAAGATCGAGTAAATTTTGGAACACGGCCACAGTCTTTCCCCCTCGACGTGATGGCCAAGCCTATCCACCTCTCTTCCACGCTCCCATAATGCCGAGAGAGAAAACGTATGGAAAAGAGGTGACTACCAACTAAACCCAACACCGCCTAGACAGGAGGCCTCCGCATGATGTCTTCTCCCTCTATGAAACGTCATCAGAGTCGAATGGCGCTAACTCGGCTACTGGGCCCGAGCCCGACCTTCGACGCGCTGATTGGACACGAGCCCCAGCCGAACACTGACACAGCACTCGTGCCCAATCTCACGCCTCTATCGATCTGACTGATGACGAGTGCGGAGGTCTTCTGTTCTAGGTGTTGTCGCTCTAAAATGTTTTGAGAGCGCAGCTCTTATGCCTCGGTGGGTCCCACCAGAGCGACAGACAGAGACAAAAGACAGCGACAAGCCTCAAACACATGCAGCATGCTCGCGATGGTACCTTTGGCAGGCGTTTAGTCGTTCGGTGCTCGTGAAGTAAGCACGAGCGATTGCAAGCCTGCCAAAGATACCCTCGCGTGCATGATGCTCGTGTTTGAGCATAGCCTCCTTTATTCTACAAAGCCTCTCAAATCGCGAAAGACTCTGGTTTGAGGCTTGTCGTTGTCTTTTGTTTCTGCATGTCGCTCTAGTGGGACACGGGCATTAGGCGCCCGTTTGGCTAGAGCGGCGTCGGCGTCGCCGTCGCCGTCGGCGTGACCGCGCGGTGCATGATGGGTAAATTTCCCCGCCAAATCTAGCGGAAAATTTTCCCGCCAAATTTGGCGGAAAACTTTCCGCTAAATCTAGCGGAAAATTTTCCCGCTAAATTCTAGCGGAAAATTTTCCCCGCTATATCTGCCCCGCTACATCTAGCGGGAAATTTTCCCTGCTAAATCTAGCGGAAAAGCGGAAATTTTTCCCCGCTAAATCTAGCGGAAAATATTTCCCGCTAAATCTAGCGGAAAATTTTCCCCGCTAGCGCAAAATTTTCCTGCAAAATTTAACGGAAATTTTCCCCGCTAAATCTAGCCGGAAAATTTTCCGCGGAAAAATTTCCCCGCTAAATTTAGCGCAAAATGTTCTCCGCCCCCGCCCCTCGAGGTCACGTGACCCCCCCCCTTTCCCCTTCCCCTCCTCCCTGCAAGAGCTGCGCTCTAATTCGGCGTTACAGGGAGTTGTAAACGGCTTATTTTTTTTTTCTCGTAAAATTAATTTTTTGACACGCGCGTCCCAACCAGACTCATTAAAAAAAACATTTTCTTTTTCTTTTTAGAGGCTCCTTATGCAATGAGGGCAGGTTATGAACAAGGAATTGAAGTGCATAATTAGCACGAAAACGGGGAAGCGATCCAGATTTCCTTAGATGTGAAAATGAAATGAAATCTGAATTCAAACATTTATTTCCAGAAATTCACTCTGGCGGGCCTCCAGACAAAAAGCTACCATATGGTAACTTGACTGGGTCTGGGGCCCTGAAGCAAAACAAGCATAGCAATCTGGCATGAAAAGTGTGATACATTGAAAAGCCTCGTTATACAGCATATAGAGTTTCTCTTACTAACTAGGCATGTACTTCAGTAACAATAAACAGAGTAAACATGTGAGAGCGCAGGAACGTTCGGCAGCAAGCATATTATGCGAAAGCGAGAAAAAGAAAAGTGTCATACAGAGACATCCGCGTTAGATAAAACACATATACAATTCAGCTCTAGTCAGAGAGTATATATCTATGTTTTCTAGATGGTACCTGTTGAGTAGAGAAGGTAACATATGGCGAAGGGATTGTAAAGCATGATTCGTGCGGAAATGAGGAACATACCATATCTCAGAGCAGCGCATACTGATCGAGATTTCCTTTTTATTCAAGTCCGAGGTGCGCCAAAGAAATTCAATGAATTCATTTGTTCCGAAAAGGAAAGCATACAAAAGACGATACACGTGCATATTTGTAATGGCAATAATCCTGAATTTTTCGAACAGCGGTTTAGTGTGATATAGGTAGTGTACATCAGCGATGATACGTAGTATCTTTTTTTGAAGTAACAGTATTTTGTTTAAATTCGAACTTGTTGTTGTGCCCCACACGAGGTGACAATAATTTATATGAGACCGGAAAAGGGCATGATAAATCATGAGTTTAATGTTAACAGGCAATATTGAGCGGCATCTTCTAATAACGCCAATGACTCTGCACAACCTGCTGACCAAATTATCAATATGGCGATCCCACGACAGATGTTCAGAGAAAATTACGCCCAGCGTTTTGTGGTGCTTAACTATATCGATTACTGTACTACCTAAGGTAAGGGATTTAGTGAAGGAGACGTGCTTATTCAATGACCGAAATATGAGTGCCTTGGTTTTGTTTACATTAATTTTAAGGCAATTTACCTCAGACCATCTGCCAAATTGCGCGAGAATATCGTTCCCCTTAATAATTAAGCTTTATGCGTCTACGCCCGACACAAAAAGGCTGGTGTTGTCGGCATATATTACAAACTGCGCAAGAGTACTAACCATTTACCACGTCGTTTATAAAAATGTTAAAAGAGCAGAGGGCTCAGTATGCTACCCTGAGGCACGCCGCAGGTTACGGCTTTGAGGGAAGAAGATCGCCCGTCGATGCTGACACACTGCTGGCGATTGGAGAGATAGGAATCCAAGAGTGAGAGTGCTGGACCACGTATTCCATAACACTTTAATTTATCAAGAAGTATTTGACGATTGAGGCAGTCAAACACCTTACTAAAATCAATAAAAAATACCTAGTGTTAAAAGCTTGTTTTGAATGTTATTTAGAATTACTTCTTTCTGGAGTAAGAGCGCTTGACTCTGTCGACCTTCCCTTTCTAAAACCGAATTGGGCGTCAGTTATTATTTCATGTCGATGAAGAAAACTTTCTGCGCGAGCTTTGACAAGCGTTTCTAGTCCCTTAGAAAAAATTGGCAGGATGTATATTGGTCTATAGTTGGTCATTAGGTTCACATCACCTCCTTTGTGAATCACAGTAACTTTGGCAAGTTTCATATTTGCGGGGAACTCACGCGCAAGCCAAGCTGAGGTTAAATATATGTGCGAGGTACGGTGCAATTATGTCAATGACAAGCTTGACTGGTTTCATTCGAAAATCGCTAATATCACGACTGTTACTATTTTCGAGTCGCATGAATATTTTGTAGACCTCAAATTCATTTGTTGGATTGAGAAAAAGGGACGAGCTTGTGGCTCTGTGTGATATATTTAACAGCATCTTCATTATATGTGACTTGAAACAAAATTTACCAAGTAGGAATTGAAGCATTCTGCCAGTGGGACACCGGATAGCATTTGATCATTGATCAGTAGCTCTCCCATTTTATCGTTACGTGGGCCGCACTGGAGAACCTCATTTATAGATTTCATATCACAGCAGGAGAGTTTTTCGATTTATATTTGAAAAGGTTTGCATGATACTATGCTTTTGCTTGTTTTAGTATAGACTTTAATTTATTTCGATATTTTTTGAAGGACGCTAAATTGTCTGGGTGTCTCGAGGAAACAAACTTTCTGAACAAGATACTCTTTTTTTTTTAATTATTTTGATGTGATCAAGTGTGATCCAAGGTTTTCGTGATTTTCTCCATCGAGATAATATGTTATACGGAAAACATTCACCACAGCACTTCTTGAACAAGTCATGAAATGTATCGTAGGCATCATTTACATTGGATTGTAATGTCAAAGATGTCCAGTCGAGAGCACAATATTTTGTTTATGAAATGCAGCAAACCGTGTTCTAATAATGTTTGACAAAAAAAAAGTTTGATTTCGCTTTTGATTTTAAATTACAGCAACGAAAAGCGAGGAAAATAAGAATATGGTCTCTGATGCTACAAATGATGGAGCTGCAGTGAGTCTTTGGCCCATATTTGTAATGAAGATATCCAGTACGTTTTAACAATCAAGAGTAGTTCTAGTAGATGATAAAATCACATTCTCATATCCGAAAGAGCTCAGAAAATGGCTAAATTGGGTCCCAACATGGGAAGGTTCCCCCATATTAATATTAAAGTCGCCACCGAGAACAACAGAAAAAGATATTCGTTGAAGGAAATTTCAAATAACTATCCAAGAAGGATAGAAACCCTGCAACGTTGGCCGACGGCGGTCTATAAACGACAGAGAAAAGCCGACTGCCACTAGTTAAGGTCTTGCAGTCTTCCTTCAGCTCAGTCAGGCAGTCCAGTATTTGGTAAGTTTCGCGTTGCTCTGCATAACTGGCGACACCGCCACCCTTCCAACATATTCGATTTGGGCAAAAATGTTGGTATCCAGGCAAATTTAGCATGGGCTCGTCATCTTGGTACCACGTCACTGAGAACATTATGACATCAAAAACGACATCGCAGTCATGCAAAAGTGTGCAAACATCGTCCTCCTTGTTTCGGAGGGAACGCACATTAAGACGGAAAACAGTAACATATTTTGGATTTATGTGCTCCTTAACGTCTGATGACAAAATTAATTCGTGGTACCTCATTTTAACGCAGAGCTACTCAATTTTAGCCAAGTCATCACCATGGGCGATATGGCAAACGGCGCCGTTTTCGGGCTTCCTAGCAAAAAGTTTTCCCTTTCGCACCGAAGCGTATTTTCAGCCGCACTCTCGCTTTCGGTTGATAGTGAGTGCTAGCAGCCGTCTCAGAACCGGACATAGGTTTAGATTAACAGAGACGGGTGCCACCTGCAAGATATTAAGTTGCGTGGAGGACATCCGTGTACGTCGTGCCTTTTCAAGAATTGTGTCGCGCTTTCGACGGCTTGCAGCTGCACGATGATACTGCCGCGCGCGCAACTGGCCAAGTAGGCAGCGCGGCGTGGCCTAACGGTTATTGTGCCTGTCTCCCACGCGAAAAGCCCGGATTCGATTCCTGAGAGCGACGCATCTTTTGCTTATTCCTGCAATTTAGTGTTCTGGTAAATTCGAGAATCCTGTTACTTGTTCGAGGTCCGAATGTTCTACGCGTCGAACATTCTACGCGGATTATTCCACAAGGCTACGCATGTACAGTGCTAATCACACTTGTCTATAAGCGCGCGAGCGTGCGGCTTTTCCGGGGAGCGCTAGACTGGTGGCATTCGCGGAAACGGAAGCTAGTCACGTGGCGCAACATGAAACGGCCCGCTCGAGGGGTGTCCTGCCCACTCTATCACCTTGATAAGCGATAAAAATAAAGTGCTTTATGATATATTTTTGTTTTTTGATGACGGCATCTTTGATACGCTTTCATGCTTTAGTTTGTTTATTATACGAGCAATGATGTTCGTACAAAAGCGTGCGAGCAGCCTTCCGCGTTCGCCGCCAGCTGATAGAGTGGGCGGGACACCCCTCGAGCGGCCGTTTCATGTTGCGCCGCGTGACTAGCTTAGTATCCGCGAATGCCACCAGTCCAGCGCTCCCCAGAAAAAGCCGCATCGCTGCGCGTTATAGACAAGTGTGATTAGCACTGTACTTAAGGCGGTGCAACGATACTCAATTGGAATGTTTTTCTCTTTACACGAGCTTACTGGCACACCTGGGACTCAAGGATACTCACACGCAACGAGACTGGCCAAGAAACTCCTTTGTTGCGGTGCAATTTCAAGGACAAAATCGATCATTTTCATTCAATCTCTCCTTTGCAAAATTTGATGACGTAACTCGGGGATCGCAGTACACCCATATGACGATATTTGAATGCGGTTCATAGATTGGACCCGAGCATTGCGTGGGCACTCGATTTGGGCTCGTGATAATTACTAGCTCGAGAAGCATTCGGGTAGTGGCCCGTGTCCAATCGCTGCAACGACGACAATAGCCGAGCCATAACAATGCCTGGAACTCAGCGCGTGTCCTGTGCTTTGCCAACCCCAGCGCGTGGCTATGAGCAAAATTGGCGGCATATAATCCGCTCCAGATCACGTGGCCGCTTGTTCTGGCTGCGAGTTGAGGGGGTGAACGCTGCTCGTTTTTCTTAAGTTTTTTTCTGGGACTTCTATTGCGTGGGGTGAAAAACGAACGCGTGTTTCATAGGTCATTAACGTCAGGGATCCGTTTTAAGTGGTATTTGCGGAAAGTACAAAAATTGTTGCATCGCCCCTTAAGGGGCTCCATGTGGCGAGCCACAGTCAGTCTCGCCCACGTTGTGGTCTCGCCCCAGCGTTCGACTCTGCTGTTACGTCGACCTCGACGCCCGCGACGCTTTGCTGTTATCTTCTATTTCCTATTTTTATTTTTGGGCATAAGTTCGCCCCATTAAACGTTTCAGTTTCATCAGTCATTCTTTGTTTTGTCACCTCATCATTCGTGACAATTTGGGGGAGGTGCAGGGTACCGCATGTCCGGTGCTGCGTTCCCCTCCAAGGGCCCGCAGTGAAAGTCCGATTCCAAGCCCGGTGAGAGGACCACTGTACGAGGAGCTTACAACTCGGACCAGCCGCCACCCAGGGACAGGATCCTGAATTTGGTTTTGCTGTTGGACAAGCCGAAGCCGAAGAAGACGACGATGTCCAACCAGTCGTAGACCCCGGCCGCTTCTGCCGTCTTATACCTGCCCGTCGCACCCCAGACTCCAATACCTTTCCACGGGGACGTCCACGAGGACATCGAGGACTGGCTGCAGCACTTTGAACGTGTGGCCCGCCATAACGGTTGGACAGCTGAGCAGTGCTTGCAGAACAGCAATACGTAACCGGTTCGGCTACGTCATG
>JAZHYW010030678.1:0-50689 GCA_037355805.1 Ixodes ricinus | reverse complement strand
TACTTAGTTTTAGATCTGAAAGTCGAAACGTTGTTGTACGTCGATGTCGGGTGGGACCGCTTTAGTGAAACGCTATGTCGATGACATATTGGTTTGTACGACGAAAGACAGTGACTTGGCGATGTTTGTAGATTTCATCCGAAGCGCGGCGCCTGAGCTGGGCGTTGTAGCAGAAGTTTCCGAAGGATGGATCACTACAGTTTCTGGATGTTAAGATAAATTTGACGAATGGTCTGTGCTGGAGGTACGGGAGGGATGAACCCAGGCCACTGTTGCCCTACATTAGTTGTCATGCCAAGACGGTGAAGAGAGGTGCTGCCGCTTCACTGTTAAACAGTGCAGCTCAGTAAATCTTGTGCCCATAAGGTTGCGGAGGCTGTGCAGGCGCAAGTGTCTAGATTGTTAGCGGCAGGCTACAATAGGGAGCTTGTGGAGAGCGTAGCCGCGAGGGGTTTGCAGCGTTTGGCGGGTACGGTCAGGGTAAAAGAAAAAATGAACAATGTAGTTTGCATTCCCTTTTACCATTCGGTTTCCCATAATTTAAAGGCTCTTGCTAAAAAATTCAACGTAACGGTGGTTTTCAGACCGGACTTTAAACTCAGCAGACTAACCCCATTCAAGGGAGGGGTGAGCGGGTGCCCAAAAAAACACAGAAATAGAGAAGTCGAGTGTCGGGAGGGGGTGGTTTATGGCATACCATTGACATGCGGTTTTACTTACGTTGGCCAAACAGGAAGATGTGTAAATGACCGGTTATTAGAGCACAAAAGGGCAGTAGAATTGAGGGCTCAAAATTCAGAAATAGCCAGACATGTTGAGGAGTGCAATGGGTGCAACCCGGAGTGGGCCAGTACAGAAATTATCTACAGAGAAAAAGATGCGACTAAAAGGATATTGAGGGAGACCATTAGAATAGGGAGCATTGGGAACTGCATAAGCAATCCTTCCGTTTCTTCAGACAACCTAACCTGGTCCTATATCAGAAACGGAGTTTCTGTCTCCGTGACGGGTGAGATCCACCCAACAGAATAAATGAAATTTTTTTTTTATTAAAGGGAGGGGGGAGATAGGTTTTTGGGAAGGTCGGGGATAAGTAAGTACAAAACGAGCGTGTTGGCAACAGTAATTAACCATGAGGAAGTACATAGAAGGGGGGACCGACGGATAGTGGCACAAACCTATAGGGCTTTGAGATTACTTGGCGGTGCATTTTGGCGCACCGGGTGGGCTTCCACATGTGTTTTCGAGGTTTGTGTCCACGTCGGCAGCTGTAAAGGGGGCGCGGGGGGGGGGGGGAGGAAGGGGTGTAGGGCTGGGTTCTGAGATTTTGAGGACGCGAAAGAAAACGTCTGACTCCGTGTGTCTACAAAACGGTTCTGGTTTTGTTGCCCGTCTGAAGACGACCGCGCCGACCCCGCACGGAGGGAAGTAACCTGACCCTCGAACTCGGCCGGCGCGGTTCGCTGTTTACGCGAGCGCTCGGCCGGCGCGCCGCTCTGTTTACTCGAACGCGCGCCGGAGAACCAGATGATGAGCGCCGGGCTGCCTCGACGTCTGAGATGAAATATATGGCCGAGGCCGCCACAGGGGCAGATCTGAGTGGTATGCTTGTGTATGATTCGACGGCGGGGGGCTAGGAAGCATTGCGAGGAAGTGGGGGATTAGCAGTAGTGACAGTGGTGGGTGATAAATCAACTTCGTGGACGTTCTCATGGACGCTGTGGCGCCTGGCGCGTGTGCCTGTGTGTGTGTGCGAGGAGGGCTGCTGGCGTGGATTGGACCGGAGGAGGCGGCTTCACCCTCGGGACTGTGGACGTCGGTTGGGGCACGGGGGGGGGGGGCTTGCCTTATTTAAACGAGAGTCTGACAATTAAACCTTCAGCTGTGTTTGAGACGTTGTGTTGTGTTCGTCCCCTTCTGTGTTCCTGAGTCTCGGGTTTTATTACCATGAAGTTTACTCAGTTTTCCAAAGTTTAAAGAATAGTAAGAGCGCTGATATATTTGAGATTCAAATTAAACCTATAAAATATGTATTGCTGTGCCTTGCTCCATGACTGACGCATATTTTAAGCTGGCAACAGAAAATAAAACTTTTCACACAAAACAACAAAACAAAAAACGCAGTTAGCAAAGGTGACGGTACTGTACTATAGGTGCGGAAAAAACAATTTGGGAAATTTTAGGCCAGTGTCCGTTCTAGCCGTATTTTCTAAAGGACTAAAAAGGATTATACATAACAGGTTGTGTAGCTTTTGTGAGAAATAATCTATTCTTTCCGCCTGTCAATTTGGATTTAAAAATATAAATCTACAGAACTTTCATTATTAAAGCACAAGGGGTTAATCTTGAGCAATATAGAAAACAAGCTGTTAACACTTGGAGTATTTATAAACTTTTCAAGTGCTTGTAACTTCCTCAATAATAATACAGTTGCTTCAAAAACTTTATATATACGGTGTGCGTGGTAGAGCCCCAAATAAGTTAAAAGTTATCTTCAGTGTCGCTACCAGTGTGTTGAATTAGATAAAAATAAATCTTAGTTGCAGCCATTAACGGCTGGAGTGCCACAAGATAGTATTTATGGACCACTTCTTTTAACTTGTATGTCAGTGACATGGTAAAAATTTATGATAATGTAACTTTTTATTATCTACGCTGATTATACAAGTGTATATCTTTCCGAGTACAGATACGGAGAAGATTCTCAGTGCCGCGAATAAATTTCTAAATACACTGAGTACTTGGACAGTGTCTAATTCCTTACAAATTAATTGTGGTAAAACTAAAGCCGTGCTTTTTAGAGCAAGAAACACAAATTGCTTTCATACGTCCCCTCTCTCCTTGGTTCCCATAAGATAGATATGAGTTGAAAATGTTAGAGTGCTGGGTATAATATTTAATCAATACATACTATGGGAATAAATGGTAATATTATACATGTGAAAAACTCTCAAAGGTCGTAAGTGTTGGGTACTAATAGCGCCTTACACTCCTAACGTCAGCCATGCTTCTTATATATTATTCTCTTTTTTACCTGCATTATATTTAGTGCTTTTTTGGTTTGCAGGAACACCACGTCCACAAATCTCAAGCAAATACAAATTCTGCCAAAAAACAAACAAACAACAGTTGTGCGCATTATATGTTATATGCTGTTCGATGCTTAACCTAGCTATTGTTTAAAAATCTTCATATTGTACAGATTCCAAATTACTATAATTATAAACTTCGCATCTCCTATAAAAAGTATTTTCATCAAAAAGAAAACATATTTCTGTCTATTTCCCAGCTTACAATTAGAGAAACGATTTATGACACACGAAGCGCAGATAAGTGGTTAGTGCCGCACTACCAGAACAAATTGTGCAAATCAGATGTTTCAAAGTACTTTTCCCCGTCACTTAAGTCGTTCGAAGGAATTAAACATAGATATTATGTCTATAATAAATAAATATCCGCTTTCATTTTTTGTTGATCCTCCAATGTTACTGTAAGTGTATGCCGTGCGGTTATTTTTATTGTTTTTCTTTTTTCAAACGAATAATTACATATGTACTCATTTAATTTTTTTGTGTTAACTCTTTAGTGCGCTTTGTCTCTGATGCTGCTCAGGGAAGATGGAGACTTGTCGAGAAACTATTTTATTGCTTTTTTTTTCTTCGTTTTTCATCTACAAATGAAGAGAAACAAAGAATTTTGATTTGATTTGATTTGGCTCCGTTTTCTCTAAACTGAGCTTCGATAAAACATTCCCGTTCTCTCAAACGTGTTTCGATGGAATGACGGTCGATCAACCGCAGTAAACCCTCTCCAGACCATCGCAACACATTGCCTCTTTCTCGACGGACGTAGATTCCGCTGTCTTCGCTGGACGAAAACGGTATACCAACCCGTCGGCGGATGCCTGCAACAGGGGACGGAGCTGGTGTCCAGGGAGAGTTCCCCTGGCTCAGTTTGCCGCCAGGCTCCTCGGGAGACGGCCAGGCAGGCAGCCGACCGTGAAATCCCGGTTGGCTGCATCGGAGTCTCGAGAACTCGGGCAAGGGGGCTGGGAGGGGGGTTCACGCGGGCCCGGTGTCACGTACGAGTTGTCGTCAATCACCAGGCGGCCAGAACCAGAGCTCGGACCGTTTCTGTCTCCCTCTGCGAGACTGGGGGTGACGGCGTACGCCGGGGTTCTGCGGCAGCCGGGACGCCAAGGCGGGTCCATTTCTGAAGGCGTGTCGATCTCTTTCTGTGCTGATAGTCCCGGGCAGGCGGGAGGGGTTTGTGCCGACTACGGGTTTTTTGGGAGCTCAGTTGCTGAGCTTCGTGACTGCTGTCACGGTCAAGCGGCTCACGCCGGCTGGGTGACGGCTGCATAGGAATTCTTCGTTGTGCAGTCCACGGTCGCGTGGCCGTGGGCGCACAGCAAGCAGGGCGCCTTGCAGCCCGTCGTCTCATGGCCAAAGACCGCACAGCGTGCGAAATGCGGCGTCTTGAATGCGGGCCCGATATGGACCTCCAGTCCACACCGGCTGCACACAAGGCGCAAACCGCGATAGTCCACCATCACACGATGAATCTGCACATGAATAAATTTCGTAACAGGCCTGTTCATTTCCATCTTCATGACCCGGGTGCCGGTTCGTACGTCAGGGTGGTCACGAAAGCTGGCATGGGTGACAGCCTTCACCCTTCCATACTGTTTCAACACTTGAGCCAAGGCATCAGCTTCCGTCAAGTAGGGCGGGAGGCGATACACAGAAACAAAGACGACATGGGACCACCCGGTTCCAAATGAATCTCGACGCCGCCACAAACAAAGCTTCCTGTTGCGTACCATCCGTTGGGCCGCAGCCATGATGTTGACTGCCGCCAGGAACAAGACACAACCATGATGCAGAAGGTACGACAAGCCGCCGGCCCCAGCGACGGCCTGAATGCTGCTGCTGATGATATCAGCCGCAACCGTCGTCTTCACCTGTACTGAGAAAAGAAAGCATTGCGCTTCGGAGGGCAAGCAGAAGGTTTCGATGACGACACCGCCGCCATGTCGGGGAATTCCAACCCCAGGGACCGCGAGAAACACGAGGTCCAAGAGAGAAACGTAATCAAACAAAGAAGCTCACGGCAGAAAGAATGAACAGAGCCCACATTAACACCGCTGCTTCAAAATCGATGAAACGCGTAAAAGCCTCTGACACGCCAAAACAAATATGTTTTTTCATGCTAGGCGTTTAAATGGCATAACAGGACATTACAAAAAAATTGTTTAACTATAAAGTTGCGCTAGCTTTTTTTATAAAAAAAAAGAAATACGAGGTTCGATTCAAAGTTCCCGCCTGTGCACTGTGACGTAACAGTGTACCGCAAGGTGTCAGGGCGGTCAGAAGGGCGGCATCGCCGGAAGTCACGTGAGTTATAACCTCTCCTCGTGCTTACCGCGAGCGCGTGTAATATTTCTTTAAATATTTTTGTTATTCACCGCACCTCCACGAGCAATCCAAGCAGACAAGGTTTCTTTTTATTTGCTTTTCATCGCTTAATGTTGCTGTAAAGGTAGAAGAGGAGGAGTCAGTGAATTGACGTGATCAACTACAATGCCTGGAAGGTGCGGTGTGAGAGACTGTCCCGGTATTTCAGCAACTGAGGAAGAGATCACACTGCATGCGTTTCCGATAGACATACAAGAGATGGACCGGTGGCTGACTGCGGTTCCCGCAGGACAGCTACTAGAATCCGCGGGTAGGCGATGGATATGCTCGATGCACTTTAGTGATATAGATAACAACACTAGGCGAAGTTTATTAAAACTCACAGGTCTCGATGTGAGACCTCAACTGCAGGTCTGTAAGTTTCCTGCCCATCTCCCTGCAGCAGCGGCACTCAAGAGGCTTGGATTTAGGCATCACGACGCATCGGCTGCATGTGCACCTAGTAAACAAGTTCTACTCATGTTCTAGACAAAACACGTACTTTATCCTTGACGTTTACTTTTACTTGGTATACTCACCAGTTCGTATCCTTTAGACGGCAGGCATCTTCAGCCTGGAGAGTATCCGATGATTCAACGACTTCGGTGTCTGAACCTTCAGCAATGTGATCGGGCGTGTCGTATGCTAGCATTCCTAATTTCTACGAGCGTTCTAAAACTTTTTTTTCAAAACTTGATAGCTTGTTCTGTGCCCAGTATAGCTCTGTATCATCGGACTTACGGCATGCACTCGTACACTGGCTTGTACTCGCAACGCTTTCATCATTGACCTCCATCACGTGGAACCACTGACTCTTCGTCCTCAACTTTTAAAGCACGCAAGCTAATCAACGGTGCAGCGATAAAGAGCTAGTGGAACTGAAACTTCGTTTTCTACGATCGCTCGTACGAAGAGCAGAATAAAAAAAATAAAAAAAGTCTAAGGCACGGTCACGGAGAGCACGAGGAGTGAAACTCACGTGACTTCCGGCGAACCCACTTTTTGTGACGTAGGTAGATGCCTCCCTTCTGACCGCCCCGACACCTTGCGGTACACTATTACGTCACAGTGCACTGGCGGGAACTTTGAATGCGGCCTCGTATTTCTATTTTTTATTTAAAAAAAACTACGCAACTCTATAGTGAAACAATTTTTTCGTAATGTCCTGATGTGCCATTTCAACGCATAGCAAAACATTTTTTTTTTGCGTGTTAGAGGTTTTTATTTACCAATTCTCCAGCTGAACACCAAAAGAACGAAAAAGCTTGAAATCTGTTCACATTATCGAATATTCTTGAAACCAATTGCCTCCTTCAAGTCGTTAAACTGTACATCCAAAGACCCTCAATAAATTTCCGACCTTGTTGCTCGAGTTGCATTTATGCTTCCTATGACTTCGTTTCAGCTTGGGTCCAGACGCAGCCGATGCTACAAGCGCGAGCTCCTGGCTTCCAGCGTCCCTGCCAAGCACGCGCGCTCGTGCAGTACAGGCACTGTTCAGGGCCACACGCTCGTGCTTGTAGCATCGGCTGCGTCTAGACCCAAGCTGAAACGAAGTATAGCTATTGGTGACATAAGCAGGCTCTACAGGCTTGCAAAGACAGAGTGACCGGAAGTCGCTTGGGGCGCAAGTGTGCGGCAGTTCATGTTTGTAAACAGCAAAACAGTCTAATAGCGGTGAGATGTTTTGGGGGCGCCCTCGTTTGCTTCCCTCTCGTGACGTCATTACCTTGCGAACAACAAAATCGATGGTGTTTGTAACAAGCATGGTGGAAGCTTCTAATCATTGCGCTCTCAAACTAACACTGCGAACACCGCCAAATTGAAGTGCTTACATTCCTGCTATTTCCGTCAATGAGAAATCCTTTGCTGACGTCATAGTCAGCATTTGGCCAATCGTGGAAGGCCGACCACAGTGACGCTTTCAATCGCGCACGTCGCCCATAGGACAAATATTGGAACCTGTTACTGCTTCAATAAACACATCTACATTCAGAGTAGAAAAGCACGCATTACTTTCAAGCTGTCGTGACGCGTTACTTTTAAATCACAGTGGCGAGTAACCCACTTAGTTGCTTTTTGAGTGAGTAACAAATGAGGGCATTTATAGTCGGTGACAAATAGACGGTTCAGGTGAGCTCCGCCTACCCCTTTCTACTTTCGCAGAGCGAACGGAGGATGTCGCCTCCTCTCCATCGTTCTCTCTGCTAAAGTGGAAAGGGTGGGGAGAAGTTTTTTTCTTAAACATGTTGGTAGAACACACACATAAAAAGATTAAAACCGCACATGCGCACAGAGGATACATCTAGATTTATAAAAAAGAAAAAAAAAAAAAATCCAGGAGCCAGGCGTCACTGGTGGGTGTCTCAAACTTGACTGATAGAAGCCTGATCCTTATCAGAAAGGGCGATAGAGGGTGCGCTGATACAAACATTCGAACCATGGGCCCTTATCTTGAAGGCCTCATGTTTTTCGCGCTTTAGTTGCGTTTTGAAGCTTCCCGCAACCTTAGTTCTATGGAACTCCTCTTGTCATTCCCATCTATCGCAGTGTACAGCCAGATGGCCAAACGGGGATTGCCTTGTGGTAGCTGAGTGCTCACTTATTCTATCATTGATACACCTCCCCGTCTGACCTACGTAGACCCTACCGCATGACAGGGGAATTTCATAGGTGACCCCCATGGCGCACTCACGATACTCAGTAGCATGATGTTTGAGGCCTACTACTTCCGCCTCCCCTGACTCTCCTTCTGATTTGTTTATTCTTTTACATAGCATGCAAAGTTTGTTTGGCGCAGAAAACAGCTCCGGAATGCTTAACCTATCCGCCACCTTTTCAAGGTTATGGGGAACTGTGTGCGCTTATGGCATGACAACAGGTCTGACTTCTCGTTTCGCCCTCTCAGCCTGCTCACCTCTGCCAAGCCCTTTCTGCTTTTTGACCAAACCCTCTGAAACATTACAAAGAACACGTGGTGGGAATGCCACATCCTGAAATCTAACTAACTGTGACCGGTAACTAGAACTCATCTTGAGAGGGCAGGATTTCTTCAAAGCGGCAGCCAGGCAATTGGAGGCTATTTCCCACTTTGCAAGCTTTGAATGGGCCGAGTCATAGGGAAGCAACCTTTTTCTTAAAACGAAGCTCATACGCCTAACACACATGGTCACCCTCAAAGAAAAGACCCAAATCCAAAAAAATTGCAAACACCCGGAGCTCGTGTGTTCACATGTGAAACTTAAACACGCCGCACTGCTAGCTTTTTTTTATTTTTTATCATGCAGAAATTTAGCGTACTGATGTATTTCTCAATGGTGATGTCAAATATGCACTGAGTTTTCAGATCGTTTTACTAGATCCTGAGTTATCAATAAATTTATAATTATAATTAGATCCTCCTTACGGGTCGTTACCGTAAGATTCTTCAGAATACTTCAGAATTTTTTGTAGAATTGCATTCACCAATACATACTTTGTACGGTGATGCTATTTTTTGTTAATTTACAATAATTTTAATAAATTTGTCTAAAAAATAAATAGCCTCTGTTATGTGCAACTTGATTGAAAGTTATTTTTATCAATGTAATTTCATTAAATGAGACTTAAAACAACATCACCGTACAAAGCATGTCTTGGTGAATGCAATTAAATAAGAAATTCAGATATATTCTGAAGCAGTTTACATTAACGACCCGTAAGGGGACCTAATTAACATTACAAATTTATTGAGTAACTCAGGATATATAGTAAAGCTATTTGAAAACTAATTGCATATTTGAAATCATCACTGAGATATACATCAATATACTAAATTTCAGCACGATCAGTACTCTGCGATGTCTTTCCTCCTTTGTGTGATAGGGCGATTGAAAACAAAGTGTTGTAACAAAAGCACAGGTTTCAGACTGTAGATACGTTGACGACTTTTTTTTAGATTCGAAGAGCGCCAGAAAACAAGGACAACAGAGAGATAGACGATACGATGCGCTACTTTCAACTGAATTTTTATTAAGAAAAACAGACATATATATACACACCCATGCAACCATTTGCTGTTAATCAAACTTCTCGTGAAACGAATTCAAATTCCTTATCTGATAAACAGACTGAGGAAGTGCTGATGCATGTCTCGCCCTTCACCCTGATTTTAAATGCCTCGAAGACTCTCTCTTTCTATTCTCGTTTTATATCTTCCCAAAATCTGCGTTTCATCGAGTGCGGGAGAACATGGGCATCGACTTTTTTTTAACAGAGATTTTGTAGAGGTCAACGAAGAAGATGTGGTTTTTTGAAGTGCTCAAGGTATTTAGGAGCTGTGCAGGTCTGCCTAAATTTCACACATAAAACCGCGTGCTCCGGGCGCCTGCAGTTTGTGGGACTTGGGTCTTTTCTTTGGGGGTTACCATGTGTCGCGTGCGTATGAGCATCGTTCTAAGAAAAAGTTGCTTCCCTATGACTCGGCCCATGCAAAGCTTGTAAAGGGGGGAATAGCCTCCAGTTGCCTGGTTTCCGCTTTGAAGAAATTCTTCCCTCAGAAGATGAGGTCTCCCGTACGAAAATGTCAGATATCGCCCTGATATATTTTATATATGGCCATTTATGATAATATAAGGAGTCAGATATGGCAATATACCGCTATATATGGGAGCAAATAGGCCAGATATCGCCATATAAGTGGGCAAATACTGCCATATGTGCCCATATAAGTGCGTAAATACGGCCATATTTTGCCATATACGCGTGGAAATACCGCCTATATCGCTGTATAAAAGTTCAAATACTGCCATATACAACATATATGAGTAAAAATATATCCCCTGATATTGATATAAGGTCCCGTTTTGGTCGTGCAAGCAAAACATTATATGTACTCGCCAAGACACTAGTTGATTGATCTATACTGCATGAGCCTCATGTGATTGGTTAACTATTGTTAACATCCTTCAAGTGAAGTTATTCCCGATATTTGGACCAATTAATCAGCTGCGCATTTTGAAGATTGAAAGACAAATGAAATTTGGTTGTATGTTTGACGTGTGACATTATGACGAAGTGGATAAGATCGGAAAGAGGGTTAATCAAATAATAGATTTTAGATCGCAGCTCTTAGGCGCCCGTTTCAGAGTTAAGCGGTGTCGGCGTCGCTAAAGTCACTGGAGGCGTCGCCATCGGTCTAACCGCCCCGCTAAATTTAGCAAGAAATTGAATAGGTACTTATGTCACGTGACGTCAATTTTCCCGCTAAATCTAGCAGTGAAACAAATTTTGTTCACGTTTCCCTGCTAAATAGAGTGGGGAAACACGAACTGTCAGCTTACTGAAGATGCAAGGCGCTACTTCGTTGTCCCGAATCCTTTTCCCTTCGAACGGTTGTGAAGCCGTTGCGCCCAGAGTACCCTACTCACCATCTTTCAAAACCGTTCGCGCAGCATCGCAACCTTCCGTTTGCGAGCGTCTGCGATTCATCGTGTGTTGAAAGTTGGAAGATGTGCTATCCGTGGCGTCTTTTGTGTCTAACTCTTTCGTAAAAAAAGCTGAAATTTAAAAACGTGAATCTAACAGTGTACACATAATTTTTAATTTATTTGTATATATATATATATATATATATATTATATATATATTTATCTATTTATTTGTACATATCGTGCGGAAAACAAAAATAGTCGCGCTTATTTTTTTATTTTAAACTATAATGTGGATTATACCGCGTAAAACATAGTGTCTTCAAACTCGCATCGTTTTGGGTCACTTTTGAGCTGGACAGCTTCTTTGGAAGTTCAAAAGCTGGACTTCATAGGGCTGTCCTATTCACTCGGTATTGACAGCAGGGTAGACGCTATGCGTGTTTTAGGCCAATCGTGTCTCCGGTTAGGGTCACGTGTCTACAGTCTAGAAGGCAGAACACGGCACCTGCCTGGAGCCCAAGGCCACACATAGCATTCACTCCACTATCAACCTTGGGTAGAAGTGACGAATTCGCTCGTTGTGGTCATTGATGCCCCAGAAGATAAGTCTTTTGTGTGGGCACTTCCGTTTTGGCCTTCCCTTCTCTCCTTTTCTCTCTCTCCCTAGGCTGAAAGAGAGGTAGAACGTGCGCGCTTTACGAACCACCCAGCAGTAGACTTTGCTCTCTGTGCGCGGGAAAGGTCAGAAGTGTGGTCGCGTGGTGTGACGGTTGACGTTTTTGCAGTCTCGGAATGCGTTCTGCCGGACCTAGTTTGGCGTGTGTTGCGCCCTGCGTGGCTGCTGCGAATTTCTGCTCCGGCAGTAAATTCGAAAAGTCCTACCCGTATATTGGCAACAAACGATTTCTTCAGAGAAGCCCACAATTTTTTGTGATGCGTTTAGTGTTCGGTTTTACAAATGACAGCTTGTGCTACATCGTGTTGAATCTTCACGGACACCTTCCTTCTCGTTTTTGTGTTTGAGTGGTGGTTCTGCCGCGGCCGTGTCGACATATTTCCCGGATTACACCTTTAAAGTCCCGTCTCGTCAACGTAAGTGCGCTGCAACCTCCTTCGCGACAATTGATCGTTTTCCTAAAGGTACTCTTCCAGATTACCTCTAGAATTAGGCCGTGTCTATCTCCTGGCAGCCGGGAGAATGATTTCTCCGAAATTCTAAAATCATGTCACAACTGCAGGTAAAATACAGATTTTTTTATTCTCCCTGCGTTTCGTGATAACACGTTCCACGGCCACCTTCTCGTGGATACACGTTTCATGGACAGACGTTTCGTCGACATTAACGTTTCATCGACATTCGTTATGTCATGAATGTCGATAGTCCTGCTTTCCTTGGGAATTAAGTTGAGCAAAATCAGGAGTGGCGTAAAGCGCAGGTCATGTAAAAATTAATAAAAGTTGGTACGTGCCCAATATCCAATTGGTATTTTTCGTATACAGATGAGAAGTCACTTTTGGTAGTTATTTGTAGAAAACAACAATATAAAGGCTGCCTTATCTGATTCGGACATATCTGGCCTGATATGGGAGGCAGATATACCCCTATTTGGCAGACCCAGAGATGGATATATAAAAAATTGGGCATATCTAGCTACATATGCCCAATATTTTATATAACCGTATCTTTTTTTTATATACGCCCAGATGTGCCATTTTCATTAGGTCTAGTTTCCAGTCACAGTTAGTTAGATTGCCGGATGTTGGTTTCCCACTCAGCGTTCTTTGTGATGTTGCAGTGTGTTTGGTCAAAAAGCTGAAAAGGCTTGGCAGAGGTGAGCAGGCTGAGAGGGCGAGAGGAGAGGTCAGACATCTGTTGTCGCGCCATATGTGCCCAAGGTTTCCCTTAACCTGCAAAAGGTGGCGAATATGTTTAGCATTCCGGTGGTTTTTCTCGCACCAAACAAACTTTCTATGCTATGCAAAATAATAAACAAAAGAGAAGAAGAGTCAGGGGAGGTAGAAGGAGTCTGCATCATACGTCATGCCCCTAAGTTTCGTGAGTGCGCCATGGGGATCACCTCTGAAATTCCCCTGTCATGCGGTAGAGTTTACATAGGTCAGACAGGAAGGTGCATAAATGACAGAATTAGTGAGCCCTCCGCTACCACCAGGCAATCCCCGTCTGGTCCTTTGGCTGCACACTGCAATATATGATAATGCCAACCGGAGTTCCATAGAACTAAGGTTGCGGGAAGCTTCAAAACGCAACAGCAGCATGAAATACACGAGGCCTTGATGATAAAGGCCCATGGTTCGAATGTTTGTATCAGCGCTCCCTCTATTAACCTCTCCGATAAAGAGCAGGCCTTGATTAGTCAAGCTTCAAGACACCCACCAGTAGTGCCTGGCTTCTGGGTTTCATTTTTTTAAATTTAAATGCATTCTTTTTGCGCATGTGCGGTTTTAATCTCTTTATGTGTGTGTTCTATTAAAATTCAGTTGCAAATTACGCTCTGTCCTGTGTGCCTCGCTTCTCTGTCGCCGTTTTTTGCCGTATTTCCCATCATGTATCGTAACCAACTAGCCCAACTCGCAGTCTTTCCCTTATCTCTGAACCTGTCACTGACTATAGTTATTTCATTTTCACCTGTGCATTGCTGCACAGAACTCAACACCGTCGCTGTCGCAGAAAAAAACGACCCCACTTCCGGGTCAACAAGTCAAGATACGCTGCAAAAATAAACACAGGATATAATGCAGTTGGTGCTGGAAGTCGAGGAAACTTCCGGATCAATCAAAACAATTAGTGTCGCCTCCAGCGTTTGCATACTCCGCCGGAGGGTATGTATGGCCCGTGCTTGTGTTGACCCTCTTTGCCTGCACAGCCTCACCAATTGCATTTGGAGCACGCTTCCCTGTCTCAGCCAGTGAGGGGCAGACGGTCTTGGCAAGTATCAGTCGCCCCCCCCCCTTTTTTTTATTCCGTGTCCATCTCATTTTAACGTTACACTTCCCCGATCCATGCTTTCTCCTTTTTGCGATTTGGAGGAGCATGTCAAGTTATCGACGTAACAATATTAGGGAACTGACGCTGAAAGAATGAAACACGAATTTGGGACGGACGACCTTTTCAGCATCAGGTTTATCGTTAAGTCAACATGCTCCTCAGTTCCCTGTGTAATATGAGGGGATGCTAATTTTATTGCCGTCTCTCTATAAGTATTGAGCCCTATCCCAACAACGATGTGCCCATGCGAACACCCTGCGCGCTGTGTTCTAAGCATCCAAAAATGCCGGGGCATATATATATATATAACAATGGCCCCGGCAGTGCATCGCTAGAAAAAGCGGGTAACTTTTGGTAGGTTAATATGTGAGAGAAACTCAACTCCTACTCGGAGTTTGATTGCTGAATTTATTCCTTCGTAACAATGATACGAACTTTATGAACGCCTCTCGTATATATAGGAGGGACGTTCATAAAGTTCGTATTATTGTCACGAAGGAATAGAGATTCAGCAATGAAACTCGAGTAGGAGTTGAGAGCTTTCTACATATTCACCACCAAAAGTTACCCGCTTTTTCTAGCGATGCACCACATGCCGGGGGCCATTGTTATAGAACTCCTCGTCTTGAGGGTTCAGGAATCGCTCCACTTCAGCAATCACTTTGTTGCCGTCCTTGAAATGCTCTCCTCTTATTTGGCCACACTGGAAGCGTCTCCGCAATTTAACCAAAGTGTCATAAACTGGGGAGTTGTCCCCGAACAACGCTCCCAGACTGGAATGAATATCCTTGGCATTGCTTCCCTTCAAATGGAGAAAATGGATCACTGCATATGTTTGGTACCGATGGGCGGTGGCATTTTTGCTTCGACTCCTAGCGGCGTTCCGAGCTACTATAGCATGCAGTGTTTATACTGTGCGGAAACTAGAGGAACGCGCGCTCATGTTGATGCCTGTTTTTTTCATTTTTTTTATTCTTTGTGCCGATAATACGAATTTTATGAACGCCCCTCGTATATATATATATATATATATATATATATATATATATATATATATATATATATATATATATACCCATTTATTCATCTATCTATATATATGACAGAAACGTGCTGTAGTTCTGAGGAAGTTAAGGATGCTAGTTGTTCCATCACTATATTTTCGAGAATAGTTTTAAACTTAAAACAAAAACGGAAGTACGACAAGGAACAAGGATGGTAAAGTGCATTCTAAATCCATAGTAGACAAACTTGCGGGACTTAAACATAAAATTCAGCTACCGCTCGCACAAAAATCGATCAGTCACTTACAGCTATAAATCCTTCGTTTTCGGCTTTCATGTTTAAAAAAAAAAAAAACGGGCGCTTTTGCTCTAAGCTGGTAATCGGGGAGAAATCGGGTTTTCGAAAATTGAATTCTTCGAATTAGTGGTTTTCAGACAATATTTAGAAAGTTAAACGTATAATTAACAATAAAGCAAATTGATATAATTCCAATATATGGAATATATTTTTATTCACAATATCAGGTAATTAAAGTACACAAAATAGCAATGGAATCTCACTGTAGAAAAAAGCCCAATTGGGCTCTTCGTTTTTTTTAAATTAAGTTATTGCTGCTTATATAATCAACTGCACGTGGAGCGTTTCTATTTTGGCCTGCGTGGTTTTGGACATATCTGAATCGTGATAAGGTTCTCTCAACACCACAGCTTACGCGTACATTTGCGATGCGCAACTATATCACTTCTGTCCAAGAGGAACAAAAACATCTGCCGTTTGGAAACAACGTTTAGAGAGTTGTTTCTCATCCTTCTAGGTTCCTTTTCTTTCTTGTGGTTAAAACAAAAATAAAAGAAGGGCAAAGTGATGATTCACAATGGACACAAAAGCGACGTTTTGGGGCTACACCAACGTCAATGAAATTTGCTGACACAAACAAAATTAGTATTTTTTAAATTGTTTTTGTGCGCAAAGCAGTAATTTTGTATAGAATCTGGCGAAAAGATATACGCTCATTATTTGTTCGGGATTCACCCATCTATGTTTTAAATGTGTAATTACTAAACTAGTTATACAGTTTCAGTGTTTTTTATGTGTTTTTTACCTTATGTTTGTTTTTGCGCCTCTCTTTAAGAAACAAATATTGTGTTCGTGGTTGCTTTTGTGTTTTCGCTGCAGATGGAGAGAGAGAGGGTCGTCAAGTATCAGTTGAGTTGCTTTATTTCCGTCTACCTTCTATAATTTGTATATAAATAAAAACTTGAATTTGAGGTCTGGATCACCAGAGAATGTGTTCCTACCAACCCTTTGCTTCGTGCATAATATCTTGGAGCAGAGTAAGTTCAAAAATAACTCAATTTCGTATTCAGAAAAAATATCGAATTTAAGCCGATTTTAAGAAGCAAGTTCGGGCGTCTAAATATGGGAAATATCTGATTTTACTAGAAAACTAAGGCCCTATACTGCCGAAGAAACAAAGGGCGTGACGAGCTGACGTGACGAGTTTGTATGACGAGTCTGCGTGACAAATTCGAAAATTTCTCAGCTTAAAAAGCTGCCATATCCAGTGGCTTTACGTAGAACCAGTCTCTCTTTCACCCACGTGATCAGGCCCCCGGCCATACTGGCACCTGCAGAGAGCGAGGTCAGGGGATAAAATGGAGGCGGTTGAAGGTAGAAACCGGGCAGTGTCTGCGGATGGTCCTTTGAAGGATGTGTATTGGCCATGTGACAGCGACAGAATGGAAAATACGATTCGTGCCACAGCCCGATAGGGCTGTAGCGCTCGAGATTGGGGCAGTGCCTCTGGCGAGCAAAATCGAATGTTTCTGGGGAGCGCTTCGGTAGCGCGTCGTTGCGCTTTGTCATGTGGCTCGCGGACGCTGATTTGGCAGAATTTTATTGGTGCATAAATATGTTTCCGAAAAAAGACACTGAAAGCAAAAAAAAAAAACCCTAAAAAATTACTTCATCTTTAACAAGACATCGCGAGCTGCTTTTTTTTTCAGCCTTTTTAATACATCGTTTGATGGTTAGTATACAACGCTGTCAAAGTTACTGGCGCGAGCGCGTGTCTTTATCTTAGGTTTCGTTTGCGCGAGAGCGGCTGCAAATAACATGCCAGACAAGCGTTGTACGCTAGAGTGCCTTCACACACTTGCAACCGACTGAAGTACGACCGAGAGAGACCAAACCAGTTTTTAAGCCTCTTGCGACGGCGAAGGACAAAATATGCGCTGCTGCGAAACAGGGTCCTACGCCGTCGCAAGAGGCTTAAAACCGATCTTGTCTCTCCGGTCCTACTCGCTTGCAACTGTGCAGAGATGGCAGTAATGACATCCTAAGCAGCATAGAGTTGGCCAATCATTGGCCAGTGGCTGGCAATGGTCATTGGCCAAGTGGCCAGACAGTGACCAGACACTGGCCGGTGACTGGCCTTTATCTGGCCATTGGCCAATGGCCACAGGCCATCAGCCATCGGCCAAGCATTGCCCAATGAATGGCCACTCTTCTGGTCACTGGCCAAAAGACCATCGCCATACATTGGCCATCGCTTGGCCTAAATCCGTGTTGCTTGGGATTACAGTAATGAAATTACAGTAAATAAAAATCGTTTTGTGATGATAAGTAATGTTATGAATTGCTTCTCTAGGCTGTCAATTTAGTAATGTAAGGAATTACATTGAGGCGGTAATTTCGACAACAATTACTCATTACTATGGAAATTCCTTATGTCTCAATCTAGAAAGTTCGTTTACAAGCTTTAAAAATAATTAATTTGCACGGTGAAATGTTGTGGAAAGAGACATCAGAGCAAATAAAAGGCAGCCACCTGAATGTAAAGTCTTCTACGAAAAACTGAAGAGACGCAGCAAGGCTGGCTGAAAAGGCGGAAGAAGAAAGCTACGTGTAGACATCGCTGGAAGGCTACGGCTTACGAACTCCAAGCAACACAGATTCACGGAGTCACGTTATCACGACGCTATCTGTACTTCCGTTAATCCCTAAGCTGACAGTGCGGAGCAGCGCGAGCTCAACATAACCACCAGACACCTCCCTTAATCACCTGACCCGTCCCTTTCTCTGCGCGTGGGTATGACCGAGACCGTGGTTACGTGGCGAAAGATAGACGAGTGACTGTTCCAACGTGCATGTAGCTTCCACCGCACTGTGAACTTAGGGATGAGCGGCTTATAGGGCAAATAAAGAGCACATCACCAGTGAGGTCAACATGTTGTCTAATATATGAGACGACAAGGACAACGCAGATCACCAGCCTTCACGCTTCTTTTCGTCAGAAGCGAAGGCAAAACCGCAAGCTTCGCGACCATTATGAACCACAAACGGCCGGAATAAATAGTTCATTCAAAATGCCCTGTCAAGGCCACAAGTGCCCGTTTCGTGCGTCCTCGAGCAAAGCATGTGCGGCTGCAGGTATGCCTCGCTGCCTTCCCCTTGGGAAGTTTATTGGGGAATAAACCTACAAGCTAACATCGCCACCTGTTTGTTGGGAAGCAGCACAATTTAGGAGAAGCTCACGTCATTCTTTTTTCCTCAGCTGAGCGACGCTTCTGCTCAGCAATTATTCAGCTCCTTTGTGAGACAATGCGCAAACGACTACAGTCCGCCTAGGGTGTTTCTGAACAATACTTTTTGAGAAGAGTGACCGAGATTTGTCAAGCTAATTGGATCATACTGCGTCCGCGGCGGAAGGGAAACGTTTCACGTGACAACTCCTTGCTAAGCACCGGCTCCCATGACCCGACACAAGGCCCGTTCACACACTGGAGTCGAGTGCGACGGAGTGAAGGACAAGACCGGTGCTACTCGGTTTGCCGAAGTGTGCGAACGAGCCTTTAACAGACTGACATGGATTATGAAGGCCCGTTCACACACTTGCGACCTCTTAGAACTGGGTGACTTGGAACATCTTAATATCTCTTACGACGAGATGACAGACTGGCACCATCTATTGGGTAACTAGTGTAAACTTGGCAGTCCGGCATATTTTCTATTTCTCTCGCGCATTATACTTTCTTTCTTGGCTCCAAGAAACTTTTGTCAACGTTATAAACGAGCCTTTCTCATAGAGTATTACGGACGTTTGACCTCGGGAATCTCGCGAAACCTTCATTTCTGTGACATGCAGTTCGCAGGGTCACGCATAGATGGCCGCCAGTGTGTTCTCTCGTCCTAAGAAATTTTAAGAGGTTTCAACAGGTCTTGTCTCTCTCGGTCGTACGCGGTTTTGCAAGTGTGTGAACGAGCCTTAACTTCATCTCATTCAGGAAGACGGAAGCTATATCAACCTTTTAGGTACGGACCTTCACCGTTAAATGAAGGAGACGAAACCGGTGAGTCGACTGAGCCAATACTGCGGTTGACATCAAAAAGCTATACATCATGTGTTGTAACACTTATGCCGTGTGCGCCAGCAAGAGCGACTGTTCAGCACGTTTGCTTTGAGGCGCATAAGACTGATGTGGTGTAGCATAGGAAGGTCTCGGTTTTGGCTTTACATACGCTAAATAAAATGCGCAATACTACTTCGCCCCAGGGCATTCAAAAAAGTAATGTCGGAAGTTAATTGTATTGCTATGGGAAGGAAACTGTAATGCATATTGTCATTACTTTTAGTCTGCAGTAATTTGTAATGTAATTCTAATTACATTTTGCGGATTTACGAAAGTAATTAGTAACGTACTTTATTTACCTATTTAAAGTTAATTTTGCCGTCTCTGCAGCTGTGTGAACTTCGCTTAAGTAGCAAATGCCGCCTTGGGACGCTCTCTCTAAAGGGGACGCTAAACCAAACATTTCAGTGTCCATAATAAGTGGCGCACGATCTCTCCTCGAGCCAGTAACCGCCGGTGTGCAGCGCACGCAGCGGTGAAATAGGAGGATGACACAGACTTTTCATCTCTACGGGGAGGTCTGGTGTAAAAGTAGGCGATTAATTGGTCTAACAAGCAACGGCTTTCAATCGTGGAGATGAAAAGCCAATCTTTAATGTCCTTTTGCTGCGAAGCCCATACATTTCACTGTCATCATAAGAAGCCACTGAAAAAAAAAAAAGTTTTTAACCATCGAGTCGGGACACGCCTGTCAAAAAATAATTTTATGCGAAAAAACAAACTTTCAGACAATATTGACGATTTGAGACGCATTTAGTCGGTAGTCACTTTCTCACTTGTTTCTCTCTCTCGGCAGTTCGGACGCGTGAGAGAGGTGGATCAGTTTGGCCATAACGTTGAGGTGGAGAGAGTGTACGAATATCTCGTTGAGGTGGAGAGTGTATGATCATTCCGTGACACTCATGGACTTTGCGAGCAGAATTTAAACTACTTCTTGCGACGTCAATATGGCTTTAAAAGATTTTTTTTACGCGTAAGATTCATTTTTTTGCGTATCCCAACCACTGTTTAATTTTTTTGTCTCCAGTGGTTTTTAAGCATGATGGAGGACAATGACGTCAATTTTGTTCAGTGTGCTCCATCACAGCGGCGTTCTCTCTCGACCAGGCGGCGCGCTTGTGCCTCCCTGGCCTCCTGGCAGAGACAAGGCTTATTGTCAGCGTCCATGTACCGCAACGCCTGAAGAAAAATATAAAAAACGAGTTTGAACCGCCCGCCAAAAGATCAACAACGAACGAAAACACCTGGGCTCCGGCGCAATGACGTCACCCACCTTAAAGGACACATGCGCGGGACCTGGCCTCTTTTGTTTGTTGTCGGAGTCCGAGCGCCTCTCGGAGTTCCTCGGCCGAGACCCACCAACCGACTCGGAGGAGGGGACCCGCGAGCTCTCCGAGCTCACCGGCAGTTCGGTACGATCGGCTGCATCGAACGGTCGGTTCGCTGTGCGCGGCTTCGCGCCCGGAGTTCGAAGCCCCAACCTCGTGCGACGGACGAGTCGGGAAGAGAACCGGTGGTCTTGTGCTCTGCTCCTCCTCCTGGAGCGCCGTTGGTGCGTCGGTGCGGATGGTGCTCTTCGAGACCTGTTGAACGTCCGCCCTGCCTGCGTTCCCCTTGGATTACGTTGTTGGTGCTTTCCTGCGCTCAGGATCTCTTCCGTGACTCGTCGACACCTCTTTCCGAGTGCTTGGTAAGTAGGGCATGCTTTTCTTACTTTTTCTTGGGGGCAGGAGAGGTTATTGTCATTGACAACTTAAGAAACCAGAGGGTGTGAATTTTGATGTTTCCGCTGTTTTTCGGTGTTCTTATTGGCTAACGTAAACGTTTTATTGACTGCAAAGCGCTGCTGTGCGTAACGCGCGGTGATGCCGGGAGGGAATGAGTTACCTGTGGCACAAATCATTTCTTGTTTCCGGTAACAAAAATATTGATGTCGTTGCCTCTCTTTTTTTTTTTTTTTGTGCTGATTTGAAAGAGTGATCAATTCTGAAAAATGTTTGAATAGTGCCCCACAGAAAACAAAAATATGAAGTGTATTCATCGAACATAAAAGATCGTATAAGATGTCATAAGAACTTTTTGTGCTCTTGCACACGAGTTAATATAAACGTTGGGGTATGTGTGCTAACTAAATCGTACCAGAAAATGTTTTCGCTTGAGGCGGCTAGGGGTCGTGAAATGAACCGAATCACTTAACAATTAAGTGATTAGGTTTCACTGACGTATATTCTATTCTATGGTAAACGAAGTGGCCCCTTCTGCGAGTGTTATCAAGAGCAGTTCTTTCCGACGAGAAAAACTCAACATCAAATAAGCAGCAGAAATTAACGTCGCTCATAAACTTGATATCAGTATAGCACTGAGCTGCTTTTTTGAGTCCACTGCTTTATCATCTGATCAAATGAGCATTTCTAGGCAAGTAGCGAACAACACTCGCTTCTAAGTTACTGATATAGTAGGTTGAATATGGAAACGGGATAGCAATAAGAAATTCCGAGGACACCTAAGCACTTCTTGTGAGTTGGGAATCCGAAAGCATGCATGTGTACTGTCGTGGACGGCGATGTTTCGCTACTGCCGATGTTGTGGCCGCCGATGATATAGATGCCTCAGGCGCCGCGATGTTCCTCAACGCCGAGAGGAACAGAAGCAGCCGCAGGTCCACCCAGCTTCGGCGACGACTGACACGAGGCGACGGCCGAGCGCGCTCTCCTTCCTGACGTGCAGGCCGGAGCGCCAGGAAGAGGGCTTCTCTGTGGGGGTGGCGTTTCTTGGAACTATGACGTGTCACAGCCAATGACTATCTAGGAGCCGTTTCGCTGAGAATTTCTTTCGTTTTCCGGCTGTTACTACAGCCGTTACAGACGCCGCCGGATCCTGGAACTTTTTTGCATGTTTTGCGCGGTTAAAGGCACCGCCGGCTCCGCCCCATGGGACAGTTAATGCTTTCCCATTAAAAGGACGCGTACGTTTAACTCTGGTATCCGGCTGGCTATTGGAGCAGGAAGGGGAGGGGCGGGGGCGGGGGGTTTGAAGTTTCGGAATTTTTTTTTGTTATGAATATTGAGCACAAACAACGGGATGGGTGATTTTCTCGGGGACTGATACGACACTTCACGTTATACGCGATTTAACGCGTGTGGTATTTTTGAATACACGCGGTCATGCTCAACGCTCCACTCGTGCACCAAAAAATGTAAACGACCAACTGATTTTTCGTACTTCTGATAAAATCACCTATGAATATCACATTTTCGGAGATAGGTAACTACACGCCATTGATCATTCTCGTCAGATGGAAATATATGCACTTACGCCTGTTGTCATCAAGCGTTAAAATGTTTTTAATTTTAGCGCAACATTTACGCTTGGGAGCAGAATGGCGCAGCGAAATTAGATTGGCGCACAATGGCGCAATTGGCACAGCGCCTCAGCCCCTGCTGTGATGAACACTGACGGTATATAATTAGCGTTAAATCAATAGGCCGCCTCTTCGCGAGGTTGAGGAGGGAAGCTGTTTATTAAGGCAAAAGCGTTATATGTCTCATCGTTCAGTCGACCTTCAAAGTCCTCGAGCGAAAACACGTCGACGACACCAAAAGTGCGAAAATACGTCGGCGACACGAAAGATACGGAAGCACGTCGCCGACACGAAAGGCACCAGAACCAGGGTTGGGCAGAAATACTCAAAAATGTATTTGGAAATACAAATACTGGGATACATTAAAATAGTAGCTAAAATACTGATACTAAAATACATCTGTAAAAATGTATCGCGATACGTATCGGAAATACATTTTGAATAGAGGCAAAAAGTATTTGGAAATACAAATACAGGAATACATTTTAGGGAGGGCAGAAATACAAATACAGAAATACTGATACTGCAATACATTTTTCAAATTTGTTTGAGACGCCAACTGAGATGAAGCTTGAAGTTTGAAGTGGAAGTTTTTGATCCCGAAATTACTTTCCCGTAGGCTTGGCACTTTGCCTTGGAGGTAGTGGTTTTGGACGACGAGGAGTCTTCAATGGGCTAAAAAAAACGTTCCATCAAGGACTGACCGTGGTCCCTTCCCTGACATCCTGTCTGTCTGACGAGGGATGCAAAAAGACTTCGACCTCTAAATAAATTCTATGTCACCCTAAATCCCATCAAAACGTCACCACGCCCCTGTCCAATAAGGACGCCCCTGTCAACATTGATCACATGACGTCACGGTGGAATGAACTGGTATTCTTTATCTGTAGGTGTGGCCTTGAACATGAAACTTTACCACGCTGTTGTATGAAAGGACAATACGTACTTTCGTTGTAGGTTACCTCGTTGAAGATCGTGCAGGCAGTGTCATTTGGAATTTTTGAGAATAGTGGACCACCTTAAGCATCCTGGAACACATGTCTTATCTTCTGTTACGGTTGAAAAAACGATACGGTGGCATCCCTGTTGTGAAGGTTCTTCCTGCCGACCCTCCGCCACCGACGCATGGATTGCAGTCCTCAAGTTTCGCCTAGCATCATCCAAACAGAGACCTCGTGGATTGCGACCTGATATTGCCGGCACAGGTGCGAGCTCTCCGAGAAACAGCGCACTCGAGACGAGTCGCAGGTGTACGAAGTATGGGTCGGCACAGCGAGGCCACGTCTGGCCTCCTTCCTGGGTTTCGGATCACCAGAGCAGCGGGTCACGTTCACGTCGGCTGATGACGTACCCTTGAGCCGTGCAATATTACGGGCGCAGCCGCAGACGCATTCGAATATGTGTTGAACTTCACTGCGTGAGTCATGCTTCTATTTTAAGTCAACCACCACTGTGACTCAGCTTTGCCGGCTGGGTGTACTGTGTACGCTAAGGTAAGAGAGACGGTTAGCAGCGGGCATTGGATGCCAGCAAACAATGACTCAAGAAATCCCTACCTAAGGACCTGCGGCAGAAGATGCTC
This sequence comes from Ixodes ricinus, assembly GCA_037355805.1. NCBI lineage: Eukaryota > Metazoa > Arthropoda > Arachnida > Ixodida > Ixodidae > Ixodes > Ixodes ricinus. The sequence continues at coordinate 26,455 of JAZHYW010030678.1, read as the reverse complement.
TGACTCCACTCCTGGCACGCCACCTGGTTCGAGTCCCCGACTACGCAACACTTCTCAGAAGAGAGAAGAGGACGCATAGAAAAATAGTTTGGAGAATCGGAAGGAACCTTGGTCAGCATAGTAACAATGCCCCAGCATCTCCTTGACCCTAATGCCCTCAGAAGTAAAAAAAAAAAATGCGTTTGGACTTGGATTTTTTTTTTCGGGGGGGGGGGGAGTATTTCTCAACAAATGTAACGAAATACATTTCATCCTGATTGTATCGCGATACAAAGAAACATTCCAAATGTATTTCGATACAGGAATACAGATACTGGTGAAAAAATGTATCGCGATACAGAAATACAGATACGAAATGTATTTCTGAAATACTATCGCGATACATTTGTATCGCGATACTGCCCAACCCTGACCAGAACCCACGGTTCGCCACTGCACCACGAGATGGCGTTACATGTGCCAGAATCTGCTGAGGCGCGCGCGCGGCGCAAACAAAGCGGGAGAGGAGGACAATCTCGCTCGGGCAGCGGTGAAGAGCGGCCGTGCGACATGCCGTGAGATTAAGAGCTCCAAATGTGCGTCGTCAGAGACCGCGCTGTCTTCGGAGGCTCGCTATCACCGGGATCGGAACTTGGGCTTTCGCCTTCAAGTCGTCTTAGGGATAACATAAGACTAAGAGACTCTGGGAATATTTCGGTTATTTTTCTGCCTCTGCTATTGCGCGGAGAGGAAACCTAATGGGAGTTTTCGCAAGTTATAACGTCAGGGATTAGTTCCAAGCGGCATTTACTGAAAGTACAAAAAATTGTTGCACGACCCATACTACGTGTACACATCCTTGACGCACCCAAACACGTTTCCGTTGTTGCCGAAATGCCCCAGAAATTTGGCCCGATAATAGAAGCATTGAAAGGACTAAATGTGACTTATTAATTCGACGATAAATAGAGCTACAAATGTGTACGGGAGAGGGACAGCAGAATGAATGTCGGCAGCCACTCTAAGTATCTGAGGAGTATCGTTCTCAAGCTCTTCCCACTAACTTCGACCACCTCCATATTTTGTTTAAATTTCAGTGTTTTTGTGCGTAATAAAAACAATGGAGTATTCCATTTAATAAGTCACACAACTATAACTGTCGAGTTAACACCCCAAAAAACGGAGGAGGGAGTCCTTCAGGAATAAAAAGAAAAAAAGGGGGGGGGGGGGGGGTGGAGAGTTTTAAAAACATACTGTGTTGTAAAGGTTCCTCGGTCCCGCATCTACGTCAAACACTAGAAAGCATCGCCCCGGAAACTACTTTGTTTGCAAAATAACACTTGCCAGAAATTGCGTTTTCGTGGTGCCACAGGCACGCACCGCTGCTCACGACGCTGCACCAAACAAGAATGGTTTGTGTCTCTCAAGTGCTTGGCTTGCGCTGAGCGGGAACCTTCTGCATGCATCGTGCATTTGGCGCCACCAGATTTGATATTCTCAGAAAGAACAAATCGCAATGACCGCTAGAATATAGTTCGATGACGTCATGTGCAAACCACGATAAACAGTTCAGTTTTCTGGTGAAATGCGGTGTTCGTAAAACTAGCAAAAGTCGATACCAAGATTGCAAAGTGGGGCACTATATATAACAGTCTCGCGCTGATATACGGCAGCCTAATATATTGTTAGAGCGCAGGATTGATATAGCACAACTTTGTAATGTGGGGGTCCACAACAACTGCATGTAAAACCTAATATAACATTCGTCTCCCGAGGCAGAATTTCGTGAAGTTTCGAGTTTATGCAAGCCGATGACCAAATGTGAATTTATGCTAGGACTATAAGAATTTTCATCTGTCCTTCGCGCTATTTATGTGTAATTAGTAACATCGTTATATTGTCAAGAATAAAAACACAAACTTGATTAATAAAATTTAAACTAACGTTTATGGCGGCGGACTTGTGCCGAGAAACAAAGTAACAAAGACGGTGACGGTGACGGAAGAACGACTGACTAGAGCAGCCATGCAAAGCTCATTTTGTAAGCGCGTGGGTGTCTAGAAGTTTCCAAGCTCGAACAAACAAGATTCTCGAGTTATCAGGAACAGAACATTCCAGTCATGCAAATAAAAGAAAGATAAAAAGGACAAGTGCTGGCGGTCATCTAACACAGAGTCGGCGGTATGGAAGTCAAGCACGCTGCTTACCCGACTATTCTCAAGCGGCAATATATTTGTATATCTTTTTGCAGTAAGGCATTGTGTATGGGATTCTTTTAAATACTATCATTTATCATTATTATCTTCACATTTCATGTGTTTGCCTTCAGATCTATCATCTGAGCACAAAGTCCCTGTTGGCATACCCCGGGACCCGGTGTTTCACACTGTCAAACAGCGAACAAAAAGGCACGTTTTTGCAGACACAACAGCTGGCGAATTTTCGAGTATCGTCCTCCCGTGTCGGTCTCTAGCGGTTGTGGGACTTTCATACAGTCAAATGTATTAATCATAATAAAAGCATATCTAATTACTGACTAAAGATTTGACAACATAAATAAGGGGTCGATAATATTACAGATGTATATCAGAAGTAAATGTGCCCCCAAATTATCTGAGAAATGCTCAGCAAATAGTTTCCGACGTTTTTATTCTCGATAAGCACGTGTTTAAGTGAATTGGGAGAGAAACAAATTTGTGAATAAGAAGTGGATTAATCTAAATAACTATGCGTTCCTGACACAGATATAACCTCTGAAATATATAGATGTCTGTTATTGCCTCTTTCTTGTGAAGAGCAAGTTTATTTGTCTGTGGGCTGGACAAAAACTAAGTACACAGGGGCGCGTGGCGGAGCTATGACGATTACGCACGCAGACCGTCAGAAAGTGACCAGTTAAGTAGCTGCCATGTAGAGGAGAGAATGAAATACTACTTTGTGGTATTTAACAAAACAATGATCAATTAGCAAGGGTGATGCTTATTTGCAAATTGAATCGACAGGCATCTTGTCAAGAACACACCTCAACAGCCAGGCCCTGCCAGTTCATCCTTTATAAGAAAATGTTCACTTGGGTGAGCGCTATTTCAGGCAAGATTCCATCTGAGTACGAAGGTGCGCATACACCCTGGCAGGGGTCTCCAAAGCCCGGCCCGCGGGCCAGATACGGCCAGGACTCGTTCCGGCCTGCCCATGAATGGATGCGGTCTTTTCATTGCCACCCGGCCTGTGGCCCGCTGATACACACGCAAAATTAAACGTGCGTAAAAAAAAAAAAAAAAAAGATGTCATTGCGACGCGCATTGAAAGCGAAAACGAAGATATCAGAAGGAATGATAGAAAACCATCAGACGCGGGATCTCTCGCCATAATATTGTACACTGTTATCCGGCAGCATTACACATTCATAGTTTTCTGTTTCATGTCTGTGTGTCTATGATACAAATCATTAGCGTTCTTATGAATATCGGGCTTAATATCCTTGCAATTTTAATAAGCAGATCTATCATTCTTATTGGTCTTCTGCCCTGTATGAATGTGCAAAAGTTCCAATGCGCTTTGATTTATGCCTGTTAAGTTCTCTGGGTTACAACTATTTTGGTATATCATCCACCACACTTTTTTCAGAAATTTTGCTGTATTTGTTTGCATTTAAATGCCTATTTAGGCTTATTTATTTAGAATATTCTCATTTATATTGTTTTAAATGTTTTCCGGCCCTCCAGGATGCTACAGGTGCCCGATTCGGCCCCTTAGCCAAAAACTTTTGGAGACCTCTGGATTATAGGGAACAATTTCGATTACTCCTTTCTGCATGATTCTTTGCCTGCATCACGGAGCTAAGTGTAAACAACATTGGTTAAGAAAACAAGCGTTGTGATTGCCACTCCGTGTTCCTATAAAACAGGGGTGCACAACATGCGGCCACGCGGGCACTTTCGTGTGGCCCGCGGCCCAGCTGAGCGCAGAAACCGCTCACCGTGTCATTCAATGCACTGCGGCCGTTGACTTGGCAGAAAGCATTTGAACCCGTTGACCTACTTTTCTCAGAGTCCTCTTTTCCGGGGAAATCTCCGCGTCCTCAGTTCAAATATTCCCTCTCCACTAGACCCACAGAAAACAACAATACAAAAGCCTGTACAGCCATCCAGTGCGTTGTTACGACCCCTAACAGCGTCCCTCCCCTATCCTTGTTCCAGTTCTTCTTCATCCCGTTTCCTCCTCCTCTCTCCACGGAGGCTACAGCCTCTTCCTCCTGCTGGACATGATCAGTGACAGCTTGTTGCAGTTAGAAAAAGCTAGTCGTGTCACGCTTGGAATGTAAGTGCACTTCCAAAGAAGAGAAAAATCGACCAGGAGGGCCAGAAATTCAACTAGGAGTGGACATGGAGGTACTTTTTCATTGAGAACGCATCGAAGTGCTTATATCTTGTGTGTCAAGAATCTCTCGCGGCTCTTAAAGAATACAACGTTCGACGCCACTACGAGACCAAACATGCCCGCGACTTCAGCGCTCTTTCGGATTCGAGAGAGTAAAACAAAGTCCGAGGACTTAAAACGAAATTTGCTTGCTGAGCAAAGCATTTTTAGCAGCAAAGAACACATCTGAAGCAGCCACGTGGGCGTCTTTTCAGATATCTCGACAGATCGCTCGTTCAGGTCGTTCGTTTACTGATGGCGACTTCATCAAGGAATGTCTTATGATTGCCTCTGATATGTGCCCGGACAAGAAGTTGGTTTTCCAAAACCTGAGCCTATCAAGAATGACAGTACAACGATGTGTGCATGACATTGCCGACGACCTATCAAAACAGCTGGAGAGGAGTTGCAGTCATTTTGTCTAGTACTCTCTTGCTTTGGATGAGAGCACAGACATCAAAGACACAGCACACCTGCTTGTTTTCATCCGTGGTGTGAACGAAAACTTCGAAGTGACTCAGGAGCTAGCAGAGCTTTGCTCAATGCACGGACGGACTACGTGAGAAGAGATCAGCAAGGAGGTCACAGACGTCGTCGAAAAGCTCAAGCTGTCATGCGAAAACTCTGCAGGTGTCTGCCCCGATGGAGCCCAGCCACGATGGGCAAGGAATGGAGCCGTTGCCTTACTTCAAGCGTTCAGTGGTGTAGAACTAAGCAATATCACTGCGTGCTTCACCAGGAAGCACTCTGTGCCAAAGCGATGAAGTCTCGACCATGTGATGAAGGTCGTGACTTCGGTTGTCTACTTTATGCATGCTCAGGACAGAGCACAGGAAACTACAACGTACCTGAAAGAAATAGAGAGGAGCACATGGACATACCTGCATCACACCGACGTTCGCTGGCTAAACCGTTGGAATGTTCTGAGTCGGAATGTTCTGAGTCGCTTCACAGCTGCGCTGTAAGGTCCGACATCGTCGCTTTCTTGCAAGCGGAAGGCAACCACGATTATTAGAGCTCGAGGAAAAACAATGGTCGTGGGATCTGGCATTCCTCACCGATATTTCAAGCCATCTGAACACAGCTAACATAGCTCTCGAAGGAAAAGACCATCTCATTTCGGACATGGTGGCGCGATCTTCGCGTTCAAGCGAAAGCTGCGCTCTTCATCGCTGCAGCTTGGCGGTGGAACGCAAAGATCACTTTCCAACCTGCCAGAAGCTCTTCCCACTGGCGAAAGTCGCGAAGATCGGTAGCTGCGTACGTGACGCTCCACAGGTTGAGTACACTGCTCTCCGAGTTCCAGCAAAGATTCAAGCCATTCTAAAGTGAGAAGAGTAACTACGATTTGTTCCGCGATCCGTTTTCTGTCGCACGGGAAGACACAGGTCCGACGCTGCAGCTAGAACTCATCGACCTCCAGTGCTCGCTAGAACTGAAGAGTATGCATCGTGAGTCTCAGCTGCTTGACTCTACGGCAGCCTTGGCAGGGCAAGTACGGAAACCTTGTGGACCACGCACTGAGCTTGCATCACGTTTTGGGAACACGTATGTCTCTGAGCAGACGTTCTCACTGATGACCTCAACAAGAACCGTCCGATCTTCTATGACGGACATGACACTGCGAGATGAGCTGTAGACAGCCACCAGTGCGATGATGCCGGATATTGAAAACCTGTCTGCGCAAAAATGCGTAACGCGTCACGCTAGGTGCGACCCGCCAGTTTCCAATAAACAATTTTGCCGCGTCATTTTTGAGTTGTGCATCCTGCTATAAAAGGTCAACTGAAAGGGTTGGTCTTAAAACTTTCGTGGAATTTCGAAAATATTATTGCTTTTGGCTCAGTTGCGTCGTCATCATATATACAATGAAACGTATTTTGTAAACTATACTTCACAATATGTATATGAGGACGATGTGCCCATTCCATAATTTTATGCACTGTAACTAATTCTTGAGGTCATGAGCACAACTGCGATTCAACTTTTAACACGGCGACGCAAAGTTGTACCAATCATAGCTATACTACTCAACATAATTGGTTTACCTCAGTCAGATATATATTTTACTTGAACCGAAAGGTTCTCACGGTTCAAGAAAGATATATCTGACTGAGGTAAACCAAACTTATGTTGAATAGTATAAACACTACGTTTTGTATGTTAATCTTGATTTTGTTTTAGTGCTTTGTCAAAATAAGATGATGCAATTCCTTATTCTTGGTACCTGAAAATAAAAGGGGATTGCACGAACGTTAAAAAAACTAAACAGCATAGTTACCGATTTCACGGCAAAAATAGGGCCCATTTCCGAAAAAAAAAAACGCGGAAAAGATATTATAAATTTACCGGTTCAAACCGGTTTGAACCACCATTTTTGCTCCCGGAACTGAACCGGAACAGGACCGAAAGCCGTGAACCTGATCCCGAACCAAACCGAAAAAAATTTCGGTTCGCCACTTTAATCAAAACGTATAAAAAAGACGTTGTCCCGGCTTCAGCGCGACCTCCTAGGTCATTCTCCCGAAGGCTTAATCTTCGGGTCGATGAAAACAGTATTTTGTGACATTCATTTCAGTTCTTAATATTTTGTTGATTATTAGGTGACTCATTTGCAATCTTGATACAAAAACACGGCCGAGCTCCCAGACGTTTATATATATATTTTTTTATTATTCAATATATTGTAGAATGAACCACACCAAAAATGGATAATGGCTATCTTAAATATTAATGTATTTCCCTGATTATCATTGCATAAATATTGATAATTCTGAAGCTATCTACATCTACAATAGCATGATCTTAATTGACACAGTCAGGTTTTGTTTCCAGGCGAAGAAGTTATTTTGGCGAGGGCTGCTATTTGGGGAAAACAAAAATAGAAAAAAGGTACCAACTGTTGTTGAAAAGACTCTGAGTATGCCAGCGGGCTGGTGGTGACTAATCGTGATCGTTGGAACGCCTTAAACTCAGCTTAACTTATAAGAAGTATGCACTGGACGCCATATTTGAGCCCACTGCTCACACGTAAGGTTCCAAAGACAGGCAATCTTGATGGTGTGGAAAGCAGGTTGCAAAAGCGCTACAAAAGCAAAAGCACTAAAGCACTCGCAGTCAGCACGCGCGGAGGAGCTACGCACCCAGCTACGGTTGCCAGTGAATACCAGTGAATACCTGCACAGCCACTCTCAACTCCCTTCTACCAAGACATCTCCTTTGTTGGAAGCATTTTCCAATTCAGAGAACATACATATTCACAAGAGACCAAGCGATCGAACCCACAATACAATCCCTCTCAACCGCCTTCCACGCAGGAATATCCTTTGTTGGATGCAGGTCCCGAAACTCCCTCCCGTCGTCCCTGATGAGAAGGGCATTGTGCTTGTGGGTTTGCCCGCTTGGTCTGTTGCGAATGTGAATGTTCTCTGTGTTTGAAGATGCTTCGAAGATCTCTGCTGCGTGGGATGTGGTTGAGAGCATTGTTGTAGGCGTTACCGGAAAAAAGAAGTAACGAAATACGTTACTCGTTACTTGCAAATAAAAGGAACGCGTTACCGACCTACGTTACCTCAAACATAAACGGAACACGTTACCGTTACCGATAAAAAGTAACGCAGGTTACTTTTGTGTTACTATGTTAAATATGAATTAACACGTTTTAATGGTTTGACAATTCAAATATACATAAGCGCCGTATTTCAAGAAATATTATGTTCATGCAGAAAACTGAACATAATTACTTTATATTTTTGTATGGTTTCACCCAGACTTGTACGCAATCCGTTACAAGCAACGAAATTACTTGTAATCCCTTACATTTATCAGTAATTTTGTATGGGAATAATTACATATTTCAGAAATATATTGTAAAGTAATTTCGTTACTTTTTTACGTAAAGGAATGATTGTAATTCGTTACATTTTTGTTTTCATTCACAGAAAAAAATAAGGAAACCTTAATATTAAAAAAAAATTCGTAATATATATATTTTTTAAGGTTAAGTTTTACAGGAAATCACACTGTCACCTGCATCTACAAAACGCAAGGCCTGGCATTCTTTAGAAGCTCAAAGCCTTTCTTCACGTCACCTAAAACCTCAACTCAAACTTTTTTTTTGTGGTTTGGTTGTTTGCAAATTGTAATTCTTCAGCTTGCTCGCCCACAAGGAAGTGGGAAGCACACTGATACAAGGAACCGGGCTCTCCATGCAAACAATATTAGTCAAACTCCCGAGTTCAAAGTGTTTTCTTCCAACAAAAAACAAATACAAAAAAAAGTCAAAGTGCACGCAAGCTGGTGTGGCGGATCTGTGCGCGTCTTTCTTTTGTCTCTGCACTCTTTCTTTGCTTCCTTCTGGCTGAGAGAGAGCAGAAGACTTCTTTGTATCAACTTCAGGGACCAAGATAATTTACACTGGGGAGAAAAGCGAAGTTTGGTGGAGCCATATTTAGGACACAGCGTCTCAGTGGGCCAATAAGATCCAGCTGACGTTTTGGGTGTCGAGCGGGTAAAGGCCGGTCCAAACAGGATACAACAAAACTCACGACTCCGGCAAATCGTGCGGCGCTGCGCTTCCGGCCGTCGGGGGAAACTTCCCTCTGTCAAATCTGCCGGGGGAGACTTCCCCCCGTCAAATCTCCCCCTCGCTTCCTCCACGGCGGCCTTGCTCTGCTCATCACGTGGGTCCGGAGAGCCACTCACACGCTCTGTTGGCTGTCGGTCAATCGCTCAAGGCCTCCGCCGCTTTGGAAGTCCCGAAAACGGGAAAGGGAAGACTCGAGTGTGAGGGGGCAAGCCAGGCGAGCGCGCGTCGTGTCCAAGGTCGTGTCATCTTCCAGCAGTTCTGTGGATTGGATCGGATTCCCGCGGCTCTTGTTCCTAACGTACCTCGTATAGACAAACAAACCTGGTTGGTTTGGAATTTAATAAAATAAATGATATATTCTTAAGTTCTCAGTGTTTCTACATACAACTAAAAGTCTCACTGTTGCGCACTGCACTTTTTTTTTATTGAGCTACGAGCGTGGATTTTGACGAAAAAAAGCTGAGCCGGGGCGGCCGAAACGCGCGCTTCGACGCAGGAATCTCCCAAATCCACCCGAAGCCGGACCTCTTTGGCCCTCCTGCCGAGGTGACGGCGGTAGCAAGGTCGGCGACTTCGTGAGCTGCGGGAGATAGACAGGCATCAGGCACACCATTGGCAGGTGGCGTGTGACGTCAAGTCTGACGAGCACCGACGTCAACGACTAGTGGAGGAGGCGAGGAGGGAAGTCGTGAATTTGGCTTGGCCGGTGTCCAAACAGACATTCGACCGACGACTGCCGGACGGTTCAATTTTGACGACTTTTGCAGGAGTCATGTGGCCTGACGGCTTTTGTAGTAGCCTGTTTGACGGCCTTGGAGGCCTTACGAACGCGTTGTTTTCCAGCCACTCAGTCGCGCGTCCAGGTGGCAGCACCTATTTGGATAAAGGTGGGTTGAAAAAGTGTTTAGTGAAGCGAACGGCATCTTCACATAGAAACGAGGCAAGATGTTCGTTGACACTTTTTGAGAGCCAGATGTTGCTCTAGGTCATAAAAGTGTGAGTTGCGGCGACAATGAACGCTTCCGTAACGCTTGTGTCTTTTTTCTTAGCCTAGGACAGTAATGTTGAAAGTAACACTGCGAACAGTAACGGATTACTTTTTGAAGTAACGGTCACTTACTTTTATGGAAGTGTAATTGTAACTTTAATTAGCTACATTTAGGGTATCTGTAATTGTAACTGTAATTCCTTACTTTTTTTATTAACGTGTACAAGTCTGGTTTCACCTAAATACTCACAAGAAAAATTGTAGAGCCCTTCCACTTCATGTGAAGATGGAGGACCAGCGAAGGTGTGATATTTACGACGTCTAGGACGATGCCTAGAGGACGACATCTACGACGACCTCGAGGACAATATCTAGAACGACCTCGAGGACAATATCTAGAACGACCTCAAGGACGACGCCTAGGACGACTTCAAGGACGACTTCTAGGACGAGTTCTAGGGCGCCCTCGAGGACGATGCCTAGAGATGGTAACAAGGGGTAAGGACCTCACTATCTACTAATGCCAAGGAAGGCTGATTCTATTTTTATTTATTTATACTTATCACGACCACAGGGGAGTTTTCTGTCAACATTCGCGGACGCATTTTTTCCCAGATCCTAGCGCATAGCAGCTTCGCTGTGAAAATTCCCAGGACCCCTAAGGACTTTTTACGAGTTGTGAATGCGAAAGCATCCCTCGCTCGCTGGTGACTGCTGCGCCGCTTGGGGAGGCAGCGGCGGGAGTGCGAAGCTCGGCGCGGCGCGTGTTGAAATCACGTGTCCTGTCATCATCATCATCGCCCTAGCTGCGGGAACCGGTCAACGTTACAATAGTCGGTGACAGGTCAAGAACGAAGTGGAAGCTCCTCCCACTCCTTTCCACTTCAGCGGAGTGATACAATGGAGAGGAGGGCGCCTCCTCTTGTACGGCACCATGAGCCGCTGATTAACAGTTTTGACAGAACCGACTTCGTCCGAACTGTGAATCCGAGCGTGCTTCAGAGTTGTCGAAAACATTCATCATTCGTAAAAGCCCCGACTTTAAATGTTTTCCCAGTGACTGATATTTTCTGTTTGTTCTGACTTCTAACGTCACAAGACGTCAATGCGTATTACGTACGCCTGAAGAACTGGAAGCTTTATCTAGTTATTTCCCTGGGTAATAGTAATAATAATAATAATAATAATAATAGTTTATTTTCCATGAAGCATGGTGGAGCAAAGGGTAAAAGCCTCAAAGGAGGCTTGACCAGCCCTCGGCCCCGTACGTTGGCATTGCAGCAGAAAATAAACAGAAATATATATATATATATATATATATATATATATATATATATATATATATATATATATGCACGAGATTACAAAACACTTATTAATCACCTAAATAGATGGCATCCACAGTCGTTGAAGACAGAAATCCGAAAAACAAAAAAGAGTGCATTCTATATAGCATAAACAAATTTAAAGAATCCTTTGAGTGGGGGAGGTAAATCACTGCTACGGATAAAGAGAACGCAAAGCTTCGAAGGAGATAGTGTCAATACAAATTTCTTTTTCTAGAAGGAAATTTAACAGTTTTGGTATGGTATATCGCAACATTTGCCTACCATAGTTAGTAGAACAGTAGACATAATTATGTGACGCAAGCGATTGCGTCCACACTTACTGTACCTTTAGTTAAAAGCAGAATGCTCTGCCTTCGCGTTGAGGGCCCGGCCACGCGGCACGGGTGATTAGTGCCACGAGTTTCTGAAACTGGGCTTTTGAAAGCGGGGCAAAAAGGGCGGGGCGTTTGCCGCGGGTACATTTAACACGGGGCTTTTGACGTCGAGTGCTTTCGTGCACCACCCTATAAAATAACAATAACGGCAGGGTTTTTTATTCTTTTTGCGACAGGGCTTTTGATATTAATACAAAGGGCGTTCGTTTTTTTGTTTTGTTTTTCTAAAGTGAAATTTTTTGCTTGTCGTTTTTAGTTTACACAGAATGAGTGCAATAATTAACGACTTGGAGCGATATACTTTGTTTCAAATTAGGTCCAGAGGGAGCCGACGCTACGCGCTAATGAAACCAGTTAAGCAGTGTTAAAAGCGCATGTCATTGGGCCTTTTTCGTGTTTATGATTGGTTCAGCGATGGTAGAACACGTACAGAAACAAAAGGAACACCATGACGGTGCGCTTTGGACGCTGTCTGATTGGCCTCATCAGCTCGTAGCGTGGGCTGTGTCTGTAGTCCGTACTTAAAGGGGCCCTGCAACCGACTTTTTGACTGGTTTTTAATTTGCACCCTACCTGAGCGCACTGAACGTAATAACTTGGTGAAACTTTTTTTTTGTGTGGAAATTCGCTTTATTTTAGAAGTTTGAGGAACAAGCAAATTAAGTTTACAAATACAAGCAAAAAATAACCTGCTTCACGACGTCCTTGGTCCTGGCTTGGGTGGCCAATGGTAGAAGCGAAGCGACTGGCCAATCGGCTGCGGCTTACATTGATAGTCTTGTGCGCAAAAAATAAAAAGGAAACAGAAGATAACAGCAGTGCGTCGCGGGCGTCGAAGTCGGCGAAACAGCAGAGTCGAACGCTGGAACGAGACGGACTGCACCTCGGCACGCGGAGCCCCTTATGTATAGACGCTTTGCAGCAGCTGTTCATAGGCGCCGCGCCGCCATAACCGACCTTCAGTTTTGTTTTCCCTCATTCCGTTTATTTCACTTCGTCATTACCATTCCAGGCCAGGTCATTGCCATTTTAGATTTCATTGCGTCCTTCTCCTTAGCATTATCCTTTGTGGAGGCTCGTCGACGACCGTTTCAGTGGCTCGGTATCTCGGTAAGTCAAGAGAAGGTCGGCAATGGCGGCTGTAATCTGGCGCGTGTGTAAAGCGTCGATACACTCATGGGATTCTGGAACAATCGGCGTAGAAGGTTCGCGGCGTAGAACGTCCAGACCTCGAACAGGCAAAGGATCCTCGAATGTACCAGAACACGAAGTTGCAAGAAGAAATAAAAGACACTCCGCTCCCAAGAATCGAACCCGTGGCTCTTCGCGCGGGAGGCAAGCACGATAACCGTTAGCCCACGGCCGCGCTGCCTACTTGGCCAGCTGCGCGCGCGGCAATATTTACATTCCCGCTCCACAGTAACCGGGTGTCCGCGATCTTAAAAATATATTCAAACGGTTGCTTTCTTTTTTTTTTTTTTTGGGGGGGGGGGGGGTAATACGTAGAAGTATAGATTTAGCAGAATTAAGCTTCATTTTCCAGGTATCACACCATGATACCACTGACTGCAAACTATGGTCTAACAATAACTGATCCGAGCTCGACTTTATTTCTTTGAAAATAATTTGCAATCGTCGGCAACATGCAAAACTATTTTTTACGCAGATCGTGTAGTGCGAATGCCATTTCAAATCAAGAACCTATAATGTAATCCGGGCAGCTGCAAATATAGTACCCCTTTCTGGCCCTTATTCGCGTGCCCTTTCAGGTGTGCTTTTTCTTTATCCATATTGTACTCAGTGGAGGTCCATGAATTACCTCTCAGTCGGTTAGGGATCGCAACGAACAAAATATTTATAACCGCTGCTCTAGAACACCTCTAACTGGATACATTCTGTATTTAGAGCATTTGTGAGACAAAGAGAAAATGCCGAATGCCAAAGTGGTGCGATGCAGTGTTAAAAAAAATATTGGAGCGGTGCAGTTCTTACCACACCTTCCCAGTCATGATGAAATCCGGAGCTCGAATCCTGTCTACTACAATATTGCTTTTCGATCACTTTGTTATATTTATTTCCATTTGATCAGTACGGTTCGGACACAGAAGAAGCCTTCTGTACCATTGGCTCCTTTCTGGTAAGCTGCTGCAAAGTAGCAGTTGCTAAACACTCTCAGTTGAACAATGTATCGATTTTAAGATAACAACTTCTAAGCAATTGTAGATTGCTGTAAAAGCACACGTCCAGTGGTGTACCATTTTGGGGAGGCTGAAAAAAGTTTTTCTTGGAGTTCCTTGTAGCACATCATACTATGATGTGCTACAGGTATTGTGTTGATTAAGTCCAAGTATTGTTGTTGATCAAGAAGGTAGTTGTTGATCAAGAAAGGTAGATCAAGAAAGGATCAAGATCAAGTCAAGTACAAGTATACTGTTCTTGATCAAGAAAGGTAGAGTATGATATTGTTATACTCTGGCAGCTGGAAAACCCGCTGCCAGAGTATAACAATATCAGAACACTGGACTTAATGGCATCGCTACAATTAAAATATTCGCCCCATTTTTTTTTTTTTTTTGGTGGGGGGGGGGGGGGCAACAATTGTTAGTGGCGCCATCTATTGGGTAGCCCCGGCACACTTCCGGTTGGCGTATATTTCCTATTTTTTTTACTCATCCTTCTTTTATGATGCGAGTGAATTAAGTCTGACAGTTCTATATAAGTGGCCATTTCCAGAAGATAGCGTGTATATTTGATTTCGCAAATACTGCGAAACCCGCCATCTAGTTTAGAACCGGAAGTGGTTGGGGGGCTATTTGCACACTAGCGCCACCATGTTTCAACTCACGCGAGAAAGAGGAAATAGCTAGAAATATCAGGAACTCCGGAGTTCTGTACAACGGCGTGCGTGGCACGATCGCATAGCTTAGTAGGTCTCTTCCTGACGTGAGTTCTTGCGCGGAACACAAGCCTCAAGGAAAACAACATGATAAAAATGTGGTTTAATAAAATGTATAAAAGTGCTATGGTTACAATGAGATTCGAGATTCGCATTAATAAGTTACAATCGTTACATTGTAACTTATCACATTGTTACGCATGGTTATAATGGGACCCGCATTAATAAGGAACAAAAAACGGCTTTGTGCTGAGCGTGCTCATGGCATTTTATTCGCGTTTATGATAATCGATAATCAAACTTTTACCATATATATATAAATATTTTTTTTTACAGCTATAGAGGCAGATTTTGGGAACTTGCAAAACGCTGCTTAAGTCACGGCAGTAAACCTTAACAGGCGTCTGATTCCTGAGTTGATACACTGCCGTCAGAGATGGCAATAATGATATTACTCTAGTGAAATTACAGTAACTAAATTAGTTTTGTGGTAATGACTGTAATGACTTAAGTAATGAATTACGTTTTCTGGCTGGTAATTTAGTAAGGTAATGATTCACTTCCAGGCAGTAATTTCGAGAAAATTACTCACTACTTTTGAACTTAATTTTGTCTCAAATCAGAAAGTTTGTTTGCTAGCTTTAAAAAAAGAGAAAAACTTATTGTGCATGGTGGAATGTAATGAAAAGGACATCACAGCACATAAACGACGGCGATCGGTGCGCAAGGCCTCGTACGCCAAACTCGACAGACGCACGAGGGCGGGCTGGAAAGGCGAAGGAGAAAAGCTTACGAGTAAAGACATCTCTGGAAGGCCACGGGTCAC
Source organism: Ixodes ricinus (assembly GCA_037355805.1). NCBI lineage: Eukaryota > Metazoa > Arthropoda > Arachnida > Ixodida > Ixodidae > Ixodes > Ixodes ricinus. The sequence continues at coordinate 11,036 of JAZHYW010030678.1, read as the reverse complement.
GAACTCCAGGCATGACAGATTCACGGCGTCATGTCATCACGACGATACTATACTTCGTTCATCCCTAAGCTGACAGTGTGGAGGTTTGCTACGAGTTTACCAGAACCAGTCAGCCACCTTCCTTTGAACACCTGACCCATCCCTTCCTCTACGTGTGGGTACGAACGAGAGCGTATGTTACGGGGCGAAAGATAGACGTCTGACTGTTCCAACGATCACGTAGCTTCCCCCACATTGTCAGGGATGGACAGTTTATTGGCCGGGTTGCAAAGTGCCTAGGTGCAAGTAACTGGAAATCGGTATCTAGGTACTTTTGTTGTACCTGAGATACAAACCTAGGTACTGTAATTTCATGGTATCTGTATCTGTATCGTAAATACATGTTCCAGTAACTTGTAACTAAGTGAAGTTACATTTTACGGGTACTTTTCTATTCACTTTGTCAAAATGGTAGAAACTATAAACCTTGAACTATTAACACACTACCATGTGCCGTGTTTAACGTTGAGTTGGGTACGACCTGGGAGGCACTGACTTGATCGAACGACGTTTTAGCAAACAAAGCTCCGCCCATGATGTTTTATCGAACGACACTTTAGCGAATGGCGGTGTTCATTTGAGCGAGCGGTAAATTACCGATGCCGTTCCGCATGTCGGCATTGCTGACGGAGGACTCGAGGTACTGCCGCCCGGTGGTCGATAGCTTAATCACAGCGATCGATAACAGGATTGCGGATATGAAAGAACAAAAATATTTGATAATATATGCCGCGTGTCATCCGAAATTTAAGGTAGCGTGGATAAACAATGAAGCGGAACGGAAGCGGGCCTGGGATTATTTAAAAACGAACTTATGCAAATATCAACCATGGAAAAAGCGTCGTCAGGCGAACAAAGTGGTCACGACGAAGACTGCAAGCACTTCTTTAACTTCCAAACATCGTCCTCATCTGCTTCATGGGAGCAGGAATTTGTACGGTACACCGAACTTGCTCCGACAAGAAGTCCGTAGTATCTCGAGCACATGCCGCTTCCAAGCAGTGCGGCGGTGGAGCGCGTTTTTAGAGTAGGCGGAACAATGGACCTTTTGTAGAAATATCGGTTCGAGAGTAAATGGTTCCAGTACCCTCTTTCTCTCCCTTCTGGCCGAGCAAAGAGTGAGGACGGTTGTTTTGTGTCAACTTCGGGGCAGAAGACAACCCACGATGGGGACAAAGGCGAGTTTGGGGCGCCGTATCTAGGTCACAGCAGCTCAATGGGCGAACAGAATGTGGCTGACGTTTTGGGTGTCGAAAGGGTGGGAGAGACCTTGCACGCGCGTTGTTTGCTAGCCGCTTAGTCTCGAACCGAGTTGCGTGTCTAGGTGGCAGCACATATTCGCCAAAAGGTGGATTGCTACTAAACTGCGATCGAAGATGTCAGATAAACACTTCAAGGAGGTCCTGATTCTAAAGTCAAACTAGACCACTTAGGTCAAAAAGACAACGTGTCATGGAATGCTCAAGTGAATGCGGTTTTCCTTATTTCTCGCATTGACACCAATGAAAGCACATTTAGCCGAACTCGATTTTGTGTGTATCCTTCGTATGAAAAGCTTTACTTCCAATGTATTTTGAAAAATTTCGGGGAAAACAAATAAAGAAAGTATCTTTGAAGTAACTGTACCTGTACCTAAGTACGTTTTTAAGCGAGCACCTAGGTACGTACCTAGGTACATTTTCGTTATGAGTAACTGTAATTGTATCTTAGGTATATTTTTGAAGTAACTTTTACAACCGTGCTTATAGGCTGCAAGGCGATGGGCAGATTACCAGTGAGGTCAACACATTCTAAGACCTGAGAGGACAGGGCACGCAGATCCCCAGCCTTCTCGCGCTTTGGTCAAGCGACGTCAAACCTAAAAGGGACACTGATAGGGTACTCTATGCTCGCCAAGGTTTTTATTTGTACATGACATATGAGAGCCCAACTACCCAGAACACAGTTTGCGCCTCGAAATTAGTTTTCTCTCCGGCCGAAAACTGCCGAACGAGAACTGGCCGGTTTAAGTTGCTCTCCCTCTCTTCTCCGTGGTCACGGGCCGTTTTCTATGGTTTAGACACAACCACCAAAGAAAGTCGTGGGTCATTGAAGGCACACACTCAATACAAAAAATTGACAAAAATATTACAGCGGAGTTGTTAAGGGCTAGGTTCCCCAGGATCATGTCCGTGTATGTCGACACAAACCTACCTGGACAGCTACCGCCATCTATAACGACGGCGGCAAGCACATAACCAGTATGGTTTCCGCCGTCACTCGTAGATGGCGGCAACCTTTCTAGCTATAATAGTAGAATGGATAGTTGGGCGCGTTGGTAGGAATTCATCGCAGGAAACAGCGCGAAAAACAGACGACGACGAAGAAGAAGCACACAGTGTATCGAGTACAGCTCCGCTGGTCTTCCTTCTTCACGAGAGTGGAAAGGCTGAACGATTTTATAGCTATGTTTTGTGGCTTCTAAAAAACTGCTAATACGTTGATTGAAAAAAAGTGTTGCACAGTCACGTGACTTCCGGTAACTTTCTCCTCCTCTATATTTCTTCTTCCTCCCATGTCAAGTTCCAGAATCGGTTTGGAGCAGTTGCGTTTTTTTTTTACTTTATTAAAAATATACGTCACGCTGCAGCAAAATATTGATTGGGTAGTATTCAGACACTATAATAGATCGCCTCGCAGAAATTAAATAAAAAATTTAGGAGGTGTCAGTGTCCCTTTAAACCGTCAACCATTGTGGACAACAAACGACCGGAATAAATAATCACACATGCCTTGTAGAGGCGCCAGAACGTTTCGTGCATATCATTGGCCTTGTTAGGTAACGGTGCTTTTTGTAGTCGGAAAAAGCGGGAATCGATCGAAGCAGATGCCGCTCGCAGTATGACTCGCTGCCTTCCATCGGGAAGTTTTTCGCGACTAAGCCCACGAGCAGAAATCCTCACGAGTTACAGACGAAGACACAGGAGAAAACGGAATGAAGTAAAGATTTAATGGAGGCGAACTTGTGTCAGAAACAAACAAAACAAAAGAGAGAAGAACAGACGTCAAGAAAGCTGCAGCGAGAGTCGGCGGCGGCATCAGCGAGCGATGGTACGTCGGCGTAACAGCAGACCATCGCGAGAGAGAATCAAGAATGAATCGGGAATACGGTGCTCGGCTCTTTATCTACTATGCTTGTCATCTCGAAGATTCGACCTAGAATGTTCACGAAAGAGCTAGAGCTACCAGCAGACAATGATGGCAGCATGCCCTCTGCGCGCTGCCATCGTTGTCTGCTTGGCTGTGGAATTCCATCTGATCATGCGCTGTTGTTCTGCTGTAGCGGTATATCAGACACTGCGCATGCGTCCACAGCGCGTAACATCAGCATTTTTCGCCCGGTGATAAGCTCTGGAAAGGTCTATATACGAACCTTTGGAAGTAACCGCGAAGCGTACCTTCTCGATCATGCACGCGGCACTACTCTCTAATTCCGCGTGCATTAGGAGGTAATGCCTCCAGTTTGTTGGTAAGTACATATATTAGGAAGCTCGCGCCGTCCCTTCCCTTAACTGGAGACGCTTCTGCCTAGCAAATATCCAGACCCCTTGAGGGAGAACGCGAAATAACTTGGGCTCTTCGGATGTTTGAGTACCATACTCGTTGATAGGAATGACCTGGAATATGTCAATTAGTGCGCTTGGGAGAATAGGATTATATTGCGTCCGAGACGGATGGAAAGAGTTTCACGTGACGTCTACTTGTAAGCACGAGCCTCCATTCTTCTAAATCAGGAAGACGGAAACATTTCATCCTTTAACTAAGGACCTTCGCCATTGAATGAACAGCGAAACCGGTGAGTCGACTATCTTTGTGTCATATCTAACGAAGAGCATCATGTCTAACACTTATGTCATGTGCGCCAGCAAAACGACTCTTTAGTGTTGTTTACTTTGAGGCGCACAAGGCTGTTGTGGTGTAAACAGAAAGATCTCGAGTTTTGATACATATATTGGAAATAAAATGAGCACGAATCACTTCCTAATTGTAAATATTCATGTCCTTACTTTAATGTCGTGCGGTAATTTCGTAATGACAATTTAATTACATTTCTTGCAGTTTTCAGAAAGTAGTTGGTAATGTAATTTAATTACTTTCTGAAACTAATTTTTCCATCTCTGACGACTATCGTGGCGTGCATTCTCTGGCGTTCATCTGCCGAGCTCACGTCAGATTCATCAATGAACCGAAACGCGATGGTTGACGCTTTGATTTTTATCTCTCCATAAAAATCTCTCGTCTCAACTATGTCGTTCCCCTGTCGAAAAGCTGGGCCGCTTTTCGCTTTATCGAGCCTCCCACGCCATCAGGGGCTCCCTTCCCATGCACCTCGTCAAACAGGTTCCAGATCGCACCCAAGAATCCTGCGTCAAAGGTGGTTGTGGATATTAAATAAAAGTTCCCAGTTTGCTTATACTTTGTTGAAAGTCCATCATAAAAAAAATGTAGGTATTTGATTTTGGGAGCTTTCCTCGTAGTTTCATGGAGCACGGGCTTGATGTGCACCCAGATGGCTGAGGGAGCATGGTTCATGAAGTTTGATCTTGTGCTGAACGTTGTCAGCGGGATCCTGTTTTCAGCTCCCTTCATCCAAGTAGAAGACAGTGTAACGAGCTGATGATACGAACCGAAGTGAACAGCTTGAATTTCTCATCTTTATTTACACTGATAATTTTCAGAGACGTCGACATGGACTGCAGCGAGTACGTTGTTAATTTTTTGTTGGATTTCTTTGTAGCGTTATGCTGGTGGCGTATGTTGAAGATGGGCTTACAAAAAGTATTCAGCGTCTTCGGAACATCCTTCAAGAACTTGGCTTCCCTGACCACCTGAAGCTCTTTTGAAGTAACTTGTACTTTTCTTTATTTTTCATTTCGTTCTTTTCGTGACTTGCAACCCGCTGAAAGAGGTTGACGTCACGCGAGTTACTGGGGTTCTCTTTTAGGGGTACCGCAGCATGTTTACAAATCCCACAGGTTCCGTACATGCAATGCTTAGAGTTTGCGTCGCAAAGTATTAGAGCTGCTAATGCATCTGCGTCTGAGATGCTTGTATCAAGGCGATTGGATTTCATTGCTCTCTATTTTATAGTGCACTTTAAAAGACAGTTAGCACTTACCGTTCTCATAGAACATTGCTTATTGATTCTGAGCGCGCACGGAACTACGTCGTTTAAAGCTGTCAGTGAGTAGCGCGCCATCGGCCGGTGCCACCAATCCATCCGTAACGCGACTGACACGTGACATGGCTGACCCGTGGCACGACTGACGCGTGACATGACTGACATTTCAAGCAAATAAAAGTTTTTCAACAAAACTCTTCGCTCGAATTGAAAAGTTTGAAAACAGCAGGAAGGTATATTGGTTTCGTCAGTGCCCCTTTTTTATCGCCACTAAATTAAAGAAAGTAGGACACGAATTATGCGTGACACCACTGACACGTTAAAAAGGTACTCAGTTGGTTCTGCTTAGTCGTTAGCTTATAAGATCTAAACTTTGTGTACGATGCAAGAAAAATGTTGTGTCGCACTGGCAGATCAGACACAGGCTCCAGAGAAGTTGCTTGCAGTCACTGCCTCTCTAAAAACGTTTAGGGGACATCTCAAGAGGCGGCTCATTGAAATGCCTGTTGAGGCCGGTTCAGACACTTGCGTTTGAGTGCGTTTGACTGCGTTGCTTCGAGAACCGAAAGCGAGTCACCGGCACATATGTGCTTCGTATGAAGCGTGGAATCCAATTCAAGGAATCATCTTGGCACGCGATATAAGCAGCAGGGATGTCCTGGTTTCTCGCTGCCGCAACGCAGTCAAACGCAACTTTCTGAACCAGGCTTTAAGCCGGGGTCACAGTGCTCATACATCATACTAAAGACAATCTGCAAACACGAGTCACTGCAATAACCATGGCTCAAATGTCGCGTGCCAAGCTTTTTTCCTTGAACTCAGTGCCATGCGGCATTCGAAGCACCAATCTCGCAGTGACTCATATTCGAATCTGTATGTAGACTGTATTTTGTATGTGCATAAGTAGTGTGAACCCGGGTTTAGTGGTTAGAAAGTATGGCTTTGGGAGGTTCACCGATATTTCATTTTTTTCATGTTTTAAACTTGTCGTTTCGGAGGAAACTTTCCACGTGGAACTACGCTGAAAGACCAAAAAATTAATGGAAAATGTATGTAGATCGTGTAGTTTTCGGCAACACTTGCCTGCCTTCCAATTAACCACTGTGCGTAAAACGCTTCGAGGAGGCCCCAGTACAATAGAGAACTCCGTGGCCGTCCTTCCGCCTGGCTTTAATTAGAAGAGACTTCAAAAGGACCGCCAGCGTCGACAGCTTTGCTCCCTCCCACATGGAGGGTAGGAGGCAACGCTTACACCTAGTTGCTCTAGCACAGTATTTAAAAACGAGCTCACAAACGCCAGCTCTACTAGAGAAGGAAACTTTATGGCATTCCTGTTTCACCGTTAAAAAATAAGGGGAGCGGGAAGAGGGGAAAGGGGTGGGGTATAACGACACCAGAAAGTCAGGGCCCAGAGGCTCCTGTGAGTTTTGTTCCACATTTATGTCTAAGCTGCTTGAAACTAATGCCGACAAGCTTTTTTTTAATTTCCGGGGCCAGCATGGGGCCTCCTAACAGCCTGGGGCCCTGGGCTGCAGCCCCTTTAGCCCGTATCTCAATCTGGCCCTGAGCACGTTGACTCATTCCTTCTGCTGCATGAATACGAAAACCCGTCATGAAGCAACATCGCTCCACCTCTCTCCGTAGCTATCACTTCCATTTTCCGAAATGAAGCCAGAAACCCATAAGAGTCGTTCTTATATTACCCCAGCATTTTTAGGGGTCGGCGTCGATTAAAACTTTTCACCCTATTAATCGCCACCTTTTGTACGATTAATTAATCGATTTATCGGTCTCGTTCATTGCCATGCATAGTATTATTTGCCATATTACAAACCGACATGAATATTTTATCTTCTTGGTGCAATCAATGGAAAATGAGCCTAAATTTAAGTAAATGCAAACATATTCGTTTCTCGAGAAGTAAGCTGCACGATTCTCAAAGCTACCTAATCAACGGGACCGTTTTATGTACTGTATTCGAGTATGTTTACCTAGGAGTGCTATTTGCGGATTCCCTAAAATGAAACAGCCGTATAGAACGTACAATCGGAAAGGCTAGTAAAATGTTTTATTTTATCCGCCAAAATTTTACATCTGCGTCACGAAACGTTAAAGGAACACTTTATTTTTCTTTCGTAAGAACGATCCTTGATTACGCGTGCGTTGTGTGGGACCCTTATCACGACTTCCTTATCAATAAACTAGAAAAAATTCAAAATCAGGCCGCGCGTTTTGTACTAAACAACTATGACCCTTATGCTAGTGTTACAGATATGAAAGCTATGCTGGGATGTGAAACACTCGAATGTAGAAGAAAAACACTAAGACTAAAATTCTTCCACCGTGTCTTTTACATCAAAACAGAGATTGATAAAGCCACCTATCTTATGGAGCCATCCTACGTCTCTTCCCGTTGTGATCATTCTAAAAAGGTTGCTGTTCCCATTACAGGACTGACAGTTTTGCAAATTCATTCTTTGTCAAAACCGCGAGAGAGTGGAACGACCTCCCGGAAGATATTCTGTCCATTGATGATAATGATGTTTTCTTTTTCCACTTGCCATGATGTTTTCTAAAATTCCCCTACAATAATGCCCACAGGGCGATGTAGGTACAATGTAAATAAATAAATAAATAAAAAAGAAATATATATGTATTTCTTTTCGCTTTTGCTTTGGTAAATATATGACAAATGGCGCAATATTCATTTTTTTTTATTTCGAATCAACCTCTATGTTTGGTTGAAAACCATTCACAGACACTCCCGCTCACAAATTATTTTTTGGGCTGTATGAGGCAAAGAGGTTCGTTGATATTCTCCGGCAAGGGCGACCTCCCTTGATTGTTCACACTAGTCTCTGCTGCTCTAAACGGACAGTCGAACGGAGTAGACGTGGGCGGGACAACTTGCGACATTCTGCAATTGTCTCGAATTACAAATCTCGCCCCTACAGTTTACTTCAGGGCAACCACCTAAAGTTTTTCTTTCATACAGGTGTACTCGTCCACGTCTGCGCGCAAAAAAACGTTGAACTCTTATCTCTTTAGGTGCGACAAAAATTTACCGATGAATCGGTTAAAAAATTAATAGCGATTAAACCATTAATGGATTAATCGGAAGGTTCATCGATCAATTGTCCAGGCCTAAGCATTCCAAATTTGGGAAGAAACCCGGAACTATTACGCTTGTTTTACATTCTTCACCGCGATAAGGTTAGCTGACCTTGCAGAGTTTTTGGGCTTTCGGAGGTTGACCTAAATGGGGGACGAACTAACGATCACAGCCCAATAGGCTGATTGACCCTCGGGAGGTTGACCAAAATAGGGGACGAACTAACAATCACAGCCCAATAGGCTGATTGACCCTCAGGAGGTTGACCAAAATAGGGACGAACTAACAATCACAGCCCAATAGGCTGATTGACCCTCGGGGGGGTTGACCTAAATAGGGGACGAACTAACAATCACAGCCCAATAGGCTGATTGACCCTCAGGAGGTTGACCTAAATAGGGGACGAACTAACAATCACAGCCCAATAGGCTGATTGACCCTCGGGAGGTTGACCAAAATAGGGGACGAACTAACAATCACAGCCCAATAGGCTGATTGACCCTCGGGAGGTTGACCAAAATAGGGGACGAACTAACAATCACAGCCCAATAGGCTGATTGACCCTCGGGAGGTTGACCTAAATAGGGGACGAACTAACAATCACAGCCCAATAGGCTGATTGACCCCCGGGAGGTTGACCTAAATAGGGGACGAACTAACAGTCACAGCCCAATAGGCTGATTGACCCTCGGGAGGTTGACCAAAATAGGGGACGAACTAACAATCACAGCCCAATAGGCTGATTGACCCTCGGGAGGTTGACCAAAATAGGGGACGAACTAACAATCACAGCCCAATAGGCTGATTGACCCTCGGGAGGTTGACCTAAATAGGGGACGAACTAACGATCACAGCTCAATAGGCTGATTGACCCTCGGGAGGTTGACCTAAATAGGGGACGAACTAACAATCATAGCCCAATAGGCTGATTGACCCTCGGGAGGTTGACCAAAATAGGGGACGAACTAACAATCACAGCCCAATAGTCTGATTGACTCTCGGGAGGTTGACCAAAATAGGGGACGAACTAACAATCACAGCCCAATAGGCTGATTGACCCTCGGGAGAGTTGACCTAAATAGGGGACGAACTAACAATCACAGCCCAATAGGCTGATTGACCCTCAGGAGGTTGACCAAAATAGGGGACGAACTAACAATCACAGCCCAATAGGCCGATTGACCCTCGGGAGGTTGACCAAAATAGGGGACGAACTAACAATCACAGCCCAATAGGCTGATTGACCCTCGGGAGGTTGACCTAAGTAGGGGACGACCTAACAATCACAGCCCAATAGGCTGATTGACCCTCGGGAGGTTGACCAAAATAGGGGACGAACTAACAATCCCACAGCCCAATAGGCTGATTGACCCTCGGGAGGTTGACCAAAATAGGGGACGAACTAACAATCACAGCCCAATAGGCTGATTGACCCTCGGGAGAGTTGACCTAAATAGGGGACGAACTAACAATCACAGCCCAATAGGCTGATTGACCCTCAGGAGTTGACCAAAATAGGGGACGAACTAACAATCACAGCCCAATAGGCTGATTGACCCTCGGGAGGTTGACCTAAATAGGGGACGACCTAACAATCACAGCCCAATAGGCTGATTGACCCTCGGAGGTTGACCAAAATAGGGGACGAACTAACAATCACAGCCCAATAGGCTGATTGACCCTCGAGGAGGTTGACCAAAATAGGGGATTCGAGCTAACAATCACAGCCCAATAGGCTGATTGACCCTCGGGAGGTTGACCTAAATAGGGGACGAACTAACAATCACAGCCCAATAGGGCTGATTGACCCTCGGGAGGTTGACCAAAATAGGGGACGAACTATCTAATCACAGCCCAATAGGCTGATTGACCCTCGGAGGTTGACCTAAATAGGGGACGAACTAACAATCACAGCCCAATGGGCTGATTGACCCTCGGAGGTTGACCTAAATAGGGGACGAACTAACAATCACAGCCCAATAGGCTGATTGACCCTCGGGAGGTTGACCAAAATAGGGGACGAACTAACAATCACAGCCCAATTGGCTGATTGACCCTCGGGAGGTTGACCAAAATAGGGGACGAACTAACAATCACAGCCCAATAGGCTGATTGACCCTCGGGGAGGTTGACCTAAATAGGGGACGAACTAACAATCACAGCCCAATAGGCTGATTGACCCTCGGGAGGTTGACCTAAATAGGGGACGAACTAACAATCACAGCCCAATAGGCTGATTGACCCTCGGGAGGTTGACCAAAATAGGGGACGAACTAGTTGTCACAGTGTTACGGGTTTCCAACGTGACGAATCACGTACCCTATGGCGAATATTCCGTTGTGACGAGTGATCCTGTTACCAGTTGTCCTATGACCAGTCTTCCTCTCCTCATTTTGTCGGCCCGTACTCCTCTTCACCTAAAGTCCAGACGCAGCGGATGCCACCAGCTGATAGGACCAAGCAGACAGAGTCAAAAACACGCCATCACGGTGCTCGTAATGCTTCTGTACCTGTTCTATCATCGATAAACCAATCATAAACACAAAAAGGCCCAGTGACTTGCGCTTTCGATGCTGCATGATTTGTCTCATTAGCTCGCAGCGTCGGCTGAATCTGAACTTTTACTGAAATCAAGTAGAGACACGGACGAAGAGAGAGAGAGAGAGACTGGACGACCCGAGCTACTAATATCAGGACCGGCTTGCTAGAAACAGCGTTGTGACG
>JAZHYW010030677.1:0-20228 GCA_037355805.1 Ixodes ricinus | reverse complement strand
AGTTCCGCCTGCCGAGGATCAAAATGCGATGGAAGCAAAGTCACAACCTTCTCGAAGGTAAACTAACTTGGAGATTTGGGAGCCACCAATGCCTTGACTGTTTCAAACGTGGAAGGACCACTACAGAGTCAGCATAATGGTCAGCATCTTGATCCCATACTCGTCGCCAATAGCTCAGTAAAAGCATTTCTGCAAGCTTTACGGTGTAGACGGTGCGTTTATCGCGGTTCTCGATTCAGGAACAAGTGCCCGAGCTCCGGTTTGCACGCGATTGTCTCCATGGTCGAGGCAACGGCTGCACAGTCCACCTGGTGGAGGTGCCGGTACAGAACCGCATATCTATCTCCATGTTCTGCATTCTTAAAGCATCTCGCTTGGTGTCGTTAAAAAACGTAATTCCAGATTTTGTTCCGCTGAATTTCAACCCGAGAGCATTCCCTTCCGCGCCGCAGATTCCAATTAAGTTTTCGCAACTCTCAGGTAAAGGAAGCTAAGAGCTCTTCGAAAAAATTAAGTTAGCGATTGATTCTGACATCGTTTGTGCCTGCTGAGTCCAAACATCACAACCGTTTGACCAAAAAATCACGCAGACGTGAAAAAAGAAAACGAAGAAAAGAAAAGCGATTGCCGCAGCGCACGCAATTCGCTAGTCACACGTGACGCGCCACTATGTCATAAGAACGCTTGCGAAGTAGGCGGGCGCCGAGGCTTCTGCTGCTGTAAATCGAGGTTCGTCTTCTGCTTTTTCGAGATCTTTCAGTGGATCCGAAGAGGATTGTGCCCACCCTCCACGTTACAAAGTACGCGTTCTAGTCGCTGGCAAAGCAGAAAAATGACCCCCGCAGTAATAAGGGCAGACACGAGGAACCACTTGCGTCGACCCGACATGGCCGGTCTTCATACTTTCAAGAACTGTACTGACCGCTACTTATTCTAACGTAAAACGTTGAGAATAAACGAAGTGTTATTGACGGGAAGCGTCAAGCCGGACTAGCCGTGACCTTCCCCAAGACGGTCGTCAGAGGACAAGATTTCGGCACACATCGGCCTTCGTGCTGGGCAGCAGCTGGACACGTGAGCGTGCAGGCTGCATTGTTCACTAAAGCTGAAGTGGTTTGAGAGCTTTCCCTGAGATGAGACGAGTGATAAAGACAGGATCGCAGTTCTGCCACCGCCATGCCCTTGCGTACTTCGCGAATAACTGCGCTGAAGGTCCATTTTTGTGATAGCGGTACCCTCTGCTGCGTTTACTTTGTTTGCCACAATTATTCCGCCTCTGCAGCTTTGAAAAAAGTGTAGATGTGAGCCGAGCAGCACTCAATTTGATGTTGAATTCGAGAAAGCTTTCTGGAGCCTTTACATTCACATACTCCTCCCAAGATTTGTTGATTGCACACCACCACCAAGCATTATCATCGTCCGATCGCATTTATACGGTACAAAAAACCATCGCATGACACATGAACGTTATACAGAGAACACCGCGTAACATGTAAAACAAAGCTCAATTCACAACAAAGTATCACATGCTTCGTATCTCCAAAGATGCTCCTGAAGAGAATATAAATCTGTGGAAGGAGAACTTAACAAAATTTGTTTACGTTTAAAAAAATATGTTACCTCAAATAACATCAGCAACTGTTTAACAAAAATTCATGCTAAAGCAATCTGCTTTATCAAAGTCGCTGATGAATTGCATGACCAGTTATTACAGAAAGCCCTCTCTCCCAAGTGACTGGATAGTGGAGTAGAATAAAAACAAAGAAAGCAATCTCGGGTAGCGGAGTCGGTCCAGGAAGTAGGGTCACTTCAACGATATAAGAAACTAAAACTAAAGCACTAATATAAGGCGGTTAACACGAAAAAGACAGTGGAAGCTCGCCATTTGGCTACATGATCGAGGCTCTTTCAGTACACTGCAGACAACTAATAGCGTAATAACTTTTATTAAAACAGTGGACCTAAAATTTCTATTTAGTTGTCTCCTCTTTGCGTGTGCCTTTTAATGAGCTGAATTGCCGTCTTACATTCAAAGATGGTCGACAAAGTGTCGGGTTCAAGCGAGCCTTCTTCAGACCTCAAACCCATACTTGTACTTATATTCCTAACGAGCGTGTTGGTAAGATGTACTATGAAAACAGAAATAATGTACTCGTCTGTGTTTCGTCCTCTCTATGTTTTATACTTTCTGTTTTCTAGTCCATACTGTACGTCCATTGTTTTCGGATGCGACGTCCGGAACGCGTTCCGAAAAAAAACAAAAGAACAGCGCACTTGCTCAAACTCGTCTGTATGCATAGCGTTAACTTATCCCTTTAAAATCTTAATGTCGGAGTGAAAAGGGCGGTAAGCGGGAAGAACAACTGCGACGAGCGCTGTGCGTGCAAGCCGACGCCTGCATATGAGTACGGCATCGCGTAACAGCGCGAGTCGCTTGCTTCGCTGCCACTAGAATTCAGCAAACCCGTGCACAAACAAGAAAACAATCAACACGTGAGGATATTGAGTGAGTAGCACGACCGGTCAAAGGATAAGCAAGTGCTATGCAGCGGCAGAAGGACGACGGCTCGAAAGAGACACTAGAGCAGCCTACGAGGGAAGCGCGTCCAGCCGTGGCGGGGTCCCTCAGCCAGACCTTTCGTGACGTCGGCTGACGGGCTTCCTCCTCTCTCCCTTTCTCTGCTTCAGAGGCGCGTGGCTTCAGCGCTACTTTGAAGGGGATTTTACGTTTAATCCGGGCAAAACACGACAAACGAATACGATGTTCGTGATATATGAGGGTTTAATTAACTAGGCTCGGGTGTTCTTTTGTCACATTTAAAACCACTTCAGCTTCCCACTAAAGAGTTACTACAAAGAAATTTCGGGGCTTATTGCTTGATCTATACGTGTTCAATAGAGCTGTATCACATTGGAGAACCCAATCTCTTACTGAAGAAGACACAAAAATAAATTTAAAACGAATTAAAAGACTAGCAAATTAACCTGGTGGATGTCGCAGAAGCCTGTCAATGTTCGTCTAAGAACATTGACAGGTAGTGACGATGCCTGTCTCGCCTAGAACTATAGCCTCACTGGTGCCCCATGTGTGCATGTAGGCCATGCGCGTCAACGTAGCTTTGGCAAGTTTGTAATTGCACGCACTTTCTCGCACGAGCAGAGGCATGGCGTCGGCCAGATGCCCTGCTTGCAATCGTCTTGTCGATGACATTCTTGACCCACGTTAATAGATTAGCTCAGTTTAGGAACTGCTCATGGACCCTGCTCGCACGAGCAGTACCTCCCCTCACTCACCACGACTCGCCTCCCGTCGTTCGACGCGTTGGACGGCTGCTATGGTGACCGCAGTGTATTCTATGCAGAATACGTACGTTTCGTAACACAACGTCTAGATGGCGTCCCACCACTCTCTATGAAACCCATATATATAAAACGAATATCTAGATGCCGCTTCAAATGACGGGGGCCAGAGCCGTTTACTGGGAGAGTTTGGCCATACATTGGTTTGAATAGGCAAGCATCTCGGGGCCAACCACGGACGTCTCACCGCTCTGGTCATTCCTTCGACTTGCGGGCTACGACTCCCGTTTTGTGCCACACTATTCCAATCTGGTGAAGCCTCTAAAAAAACTGCTGCGTCAGAGCCAAGCATTCACTTGGGATGACTTATCGCAGAGAAGCATTGAGAAGATTAAAGAGGTTTTGTCGTCATGTCACGTCATCAATGTGTTCAACACTAACCTTCCAGTGGCTGTGACCACCTACGCATCAGACACTGGCCTTGGAGCCGTCCTTCAGTAACAAGCTGGGGAAGAGCTACCCACTGTGGCCTTTGCATCCAGGTCACTGACTTCTACCGAGCCGAGGTATTCTGCTGGGGAAAAGGAGGCTCTGGCGAGTTTGTTTGCTTGTGAACATTAGCACATCTGCCTCTGGGGCCCGAAGGTTTTACTTAGAACGGATCACCAGGTGCTGGTGACTCTGATATCGTCCAGAGGTTCCGGCAGGAGGCCACTACAAATTGCAAGGTGGTCAGCGAGACTCCTTTCTACAATTTTGACATCATCTATCAAAGAGGCAGTAAGAATGCTGTCGGGGATGCGCTGTCCCGATTACCTCCTGTGGCAGCAGCAGAGCCAGAGATGCAGGAAGAAGTGTATTTGGTGTCATATTGCTTGACTAAAGATCAAATGCAAGTCGCAACGGCAAAGAATTCTACCCCACAGCTAATGGCCAAGTACCTCGAGAAGGGATGGCCAGCAAAGAGGATGCTTACTCAGGAGCAGATGCCTTTCTTCCAGCTTGGAGAGGAATTGTCCGTTGTGGATAGTATAGTCTTCGGGGAAGACAAAGTTGTTGTGCCGGATTCGCTGACCTCGAACTTGGTATATTTTGCACACAAGGCACACCCTGGCATCGTGAATACCAAACAAAGTCTTCGAGACAAGTTCTGGTGGCTCCGGATAGACAGACAGTTGGAGTAAGCAGTGCGGAGTTGTCACGTGTGCCAGTCAGCTGACAAGTCAGCAAAACCGGTCCTGGCATCACTGCTCTCCCGGAAAAGCCCTGGCTGAAGCTGGCTGTGGACATCGTGGGTCCTCTGCACCTGACCACCGCCAGGTTGGTCAAACGATTCAACAGGAGTCTGAATGACTTTGTTGAAGTCTGTGGGATTCGGCTTACCTTACTGCACCACGAGGTCGATCCCACTCCGTAGCTCGATGTTGAGGACTGCTACGGCCGGGTCCGTCCGAAGGCTGCCATGGGTTCCGAGGAGAGGAATCGCTCCGAAAAACAAAGATTCTGAAGAAGCGGGTTTAACTGGCTCCTGTGCCACCACGGTGTGTCCGTCGGCAAAACTAATACAGTCAAACCCGTTTATAACGAATAGCAGGAAACGCTACGATTAGTTTGATATAGCAAAAGCCTTTACAACGAACTTTCACGATGCGTTCATTGTAAGACGAGAGCTTCTCTTCCTTTATCATCTCTTTGCTTTCACCTAATAACAAAACGCTATTTTTTTTTTGCATGTGTGCAGGGTTTGTTTTTTTAGCTTATTTCTCTTTTGAGTCGCTTTTTTTTGGAATGAAAAGTTTTTTTTTTCTGTGCGTGCGTGCAGTGTGCTTTTTTTAGCTTTCTCCCCTTCTGAATAGCTTCTATTCTCTCAATATTGTTCTTTGCTTGAGCTCTTCGGTCGTAGGAAGCCGTCTGCTTGTCTCGAATTTCCTTCAGACGACTTGTCACTACCACTTTTGTTACGGTTTCGGGTTTCATATGACTTGTTGTAACGGGCAACAGTGTTCTTGTCTGGCACCCCATTAACAGCTGTACCGGGGACTTGAGGTAGGCATCTCTAGGCGTGTTGCGCCACTCTAACAGTCCGAAACAGAAGCTTACTTTGTCTCGAGAGCACTTGATTAAAAGCTTCTTTGCTTCTTGGACTGCGCGTTCGGCAATTCCATTGGAACGGGGATGGTAAGGACTTGAAAATACTTGTTGGATCTGCAGGCTCGCCAGAACGTCCTTAAACGCCTTGCTGCCGAACGGTGGCCCGCTGTCGCTGCCTATCCTGACGGGCAGTCCATGAGTGGCAAATATTTCGGTGCAGGCAAAAATCACTGTGGCCGCTGTTGCTTGGCGAAGTTCCTTGGTTTCAAAAAAAAAAGGAGTAGTAGTCGACCACAATGAGAAACTCATGACCGTCATGATGAAAAAGGTCGACTCCTATCACTTGCCAATGGAGGGTCGGTACGTCGTGGCTAAGCATTGGCAGCTTCACGTTTCTGGGTTTGTATTTTTGACACAGTGTGCACGAGCGTGCTAGTGATGTGATGTCACTCGTAATGTTTGGCCAATATATTACTTCTATTGCTCAGTTTTTCATTTTTTCCTCCCCATAGTGCGCCGCGTGCAAAAGCTTCAAAACTTCATTTATTTTTGCTTTCGGGACGATTATCTTGTTGCTTGGCCATACCAGGCCGTCTTCTACGTGAATTTCATCGCGATAGTTCCAGTATGGCTTTAGCTTATCGGTACGTCATCCTTCGAGTCCGGCCATGTTGTGCTGGCGTAGTCGCGAAGTTGCAGCATCACAGGGTCCCTTTCTGTTGCGTCTAACATGCTTTTCAGCTTGGCGTCTGAAATAGGAAGGTACGTCAAAGCATTCACGTAGAAGAGCTCTTCGCCTTTCAAGACGATCTTGCTTGGAAAGCGCGGAAGCGCGTCCGCGATTAGCAAAGTTTTTCCTGCCTTGAACTTCACGGTTATCGGGTATATTTGTAGATTGAGACTCATTCTTTGCAGTCTGAGGGGGCGCTCGGAAAAGGGCATTTTGAATATAAATTCAAGGGGTCTGTGGTCGCATTCAAAACTGACGTCGGGCTGTACTACGATGTAGTCATGGAACTTCGTGCAACCGTGAACTATAGCTAAAGTTTCCTTTTCAATTTGTGCGTAGTTGAGTTGTGAATCCGTGAGGAATCTTGAAAAGTACGCAACCGGGTGTCCGTCTTGAAGAAGGACAGTTCCAACGCCATGTTGGCTCGCGTCGACAGACAAAGCAACAGGCTTGCCTGGTCTGAAGTACGCCAAGACTGGAGCTTCTATCAGCCTCTGTCGCAGGACTTCGAAACTGTTCTGGTGTCGGTCCGTCCAATCCCACGCGACTTCTTTATGCAGAAGTTCTCGCAGCGGGGCTGCAATCGAAGACATATTTGTTATGAAACGAGACACGAAGTTAACCATGCCAAGGAATATTTGCAGGGACTTGCAGTTAGTCGGGAAATGAACTGCTAGAATGTCCTGCACGCGTTCGGGGTCAACTTGAAGACCTTCCGTGGTTATGACGTGTCCAAGGTAGCGAACTCCTTTCTGAAGAAAACGGCATTTGTTTTTGTTGAGCTTCAGGTTGGCCACTCTGCTGCGTTGTAGCAGCCTCTGCAGGTTTGCCTCGTACTCTTGCTTTGTTGCTCCCCAGGCCAACATATCATGCATGACAACGGCTACTCCTGTAAGGTCTTCTAGAACAGTGTGCATTGCCCGCTGAAATATTTCCGGAGCTGATGAAATGCCGAATGGCATCCTCAAGAACCTGTACCGTCCAAATGGTGTGCTGATAGTGCACAAGTAGGAGCTCTCGTGGTCTAAAGCAATCTGCCAGAACCTAGAGGAGTCGTCAGGAGTGGAAAAGTAATTCGCGCCGTGCAGACCCCGAGAGTTCAAGACATCTGCCAATAGTGGTATCGGGTAATCGTTCGCGCAATAAGGCTCTGTTTAAGTCCGACGGGTCCAGACAGATGCGGATCTTGTTAGGTTTTGTAACAACGACCATGTTACTACTCTAATCTGTAGGTTCTGTGACTTTGGTTATTACTTGATCCTGCTCCATGCGATCGAGTTCCTTTTTAACCTTATCTCTCAAAGCAATGGGCACTTTCCTGGGTGGTTTAACGATACCTTGCGCTCCAGGTTTCAGTTTCATCCTGTACGAGATGTTTTCTAGTCTGCCGAGTCCCTGGAACACATCATCAAAGGGCTTGGCTGCTTCGTACAGGCCGCTGCTCGTATTTGTTGAGATTCGCTTGTTTAATCCGAGCTCTTCTGCGACTGATCCGCTAAGTGTAGGGTGTATGTCTTGATCCATCACAAAGAACTGCGCTGTAGTTGTGTGGGTCCCACATCGGAGCGTTAGCGCAACACGCTCTCTTGCATACTTCATACGACCAAAAAACCCATTCAGAGCGACGTTGCATTTCCGCGTTAGCTTCTCTGTCAGTCGCCGGAGCGTCTGTTTCGACATGACGCAGCAATCAGCTCCGGTATCAAGCTTACAGTCGAGCGGCTCGTCTTCAACGTGAACCTGGGCTGACCAAAGGTTTCTGTTGGAGACACTTGCCTTTCGCAAAGTCTGCAGGAAATATTCTTCTTCGCTATCGCTATCTGCATGAATCTCCCGTACTTGCTTTTGGTCGTGCTATTTCGGGTGATTTGTTTTTCGGTTTTCTGCGTACTTTTGCGAAATGGTTGTAGCCACTACAGTTCTGGCAGCGTTTTTTATTGTTGGGCCTTTTTGGTGTTGGTGCGCGGAAAATCCGCACTTCGGGCATGATGCTTCCATACGATTAACAACGGCCGCATGCTTTTGTTCCGCGAGGCTTTGTATCTTTTCGAACTGTTCCTGACCTTGTTCTCGGGCTCGACATATTGCGACGGCCTTTGCATATGGCGGGTTTTCTGAGATCAGCTTCTGTTGCAGTTTTTTTGTCTTTTATCCCGATGATGATTCGGCTTCGAAGCATGCGTTCTTCTAAGACGCCAAACTTGCAGCGACTTGCTAACAAACGCAACTCTTTTAGCCACTGGTTAGAGGTTTCTCCTTCTCGCTGACCTTGGATGCCTGAACGAAACTCATTGTATGTCAGGTTTGTGGCTGGTCGGTAGAAGCTCTCGAACTTTTCAATGAGCACGTTAACGTCGTCTCGTTGCTCCTCTGCTTCAAAAACAAACGTCGCGTATGCTTTTCGTGCCTCTTCACCTATCGTCATAAGGAAGGTGGCTGCTTGTACTTCCTTAGGTTTCGTTGTGAGCAGTGTTGCAGTTGAGAAAAGCTTAAACTCACTTTTTCAGATGCGCCAGGAGTGCCACAGGTCGCCCGTT
The DNA here is from genome assembly GCA_037355805.1 of Ixodes ricinus. Lineage (NCBI taxonomy): Eukaryota > Metazoa > Arthropoda > Arachnida > Ixodida > Ixodidae > Ixodes > Ixodes ricinus. The sequence goes on along the minus strand of JAZHYW010030677.1, from coordinate 11,570 downwards.
GTATCCAGTGGTTTCGGCGGTGGGAGCGGCGACGACGCCATGCTATCTTTTTTGCTCTCTTCACCTCGCTTCTGACACCGTGTAGTCTAGTCAGAGTCAGGCAATGAACTACTTTATTAGGTGCCGAGCATTGGCTTACATACTCGGCGAGCTAGGAGATACAGCGCCGACTGACGGGATTATGACTGGCTAATGACATTGTGCAGGGTTTGTTTTTTTAGCTTACTTCTCTTTCTGAGTCGGTTTTCTTTGCAATGAAAACTTTTTTTTTCTGTGCTTGCGTGCAGAGTGTTTTATTTTTTTTAGCTTTCTCCCCTTCAGAATCGCTTCTCTTCTCTCAATTTTGTTTGTGGCTTGAGCTGTTAAAATTTTCTTTCTTTCCTACTTTTTTTAGGGGGGGGGCGGGGACAGGCTGGAATACGATTGTTTGCGTGTTTTTGGAAGCCTTCCCGGGGGAAAAATGTTCGATATAGCCAATATGTTGTTCGTTGTAAAAATTACTTTTGAGAACGCAGCTCTTAGGCGTCCGTTCCCGGCTTGAGCGGCGTCGGCGTTGCCGTCGGCGTCACCGTCGCCGTCGCCGTCCGCGTAACCCCGAGCCATCCCCCCCTCCCCCTAAGGAGCTCGGGAGGACCTCGGGTTCCTTGGGGAGGTCCTCGGGAGGACCTCGGGTTCCTTCGGGAAAACTTAGGGAGGACCTCGGGGAGGGCGGGGGAGGGGGGGTCACGTGACCCCTCCCGAGGTCACGTGACCCCCCCAACCCCGAGGTAACGTGACCTCCCTCCCCAAGGTCACGTGACCCCCCCCCAAGTTCAGGTGACACCCCCTCCCCGAGGTCACGTGACCCCCCCTCAGTACCCTTCCCTCTTCCTCCTCAAGAGCTGCGCTCTAATTCGGCGTTACAAGGAGTTGTAAACGGCTTTCACTTCTTTACGTGCCTTTTTACTTAAATTTTTCGTGAGTTCGATATCCACAGTAATTCGCTGTACGTGGGTTCGTTCTGAACGGGTTTAACTGTAAATGAAAACAAAGGAAAAGTGTTGGCGCTGTCGTATTAGGAAGATTCGTGGGACGAGGGGGAAGCACAAAAAAAGAGGCTCGCGACGAGAGCTTCCCCTCAACAAGAGAGCCCCGGCCGCCGTTTGCGGCCTGGGCTATCTAACATCCGTGAAATGGACGCGCCCGGGGTAGGTGTTATGGCTTATCCCCGCAGAGGGGCCGCGTCCACAATCATTCCCAAGGGTGCGCCAGAGGCACATTCACCCAAATGGGCGAGGTAGACACCGCCCTCTTCGAGGAATGCGGCCTTGCCCTGTATCCGGGAAGCCGCTGCCATAGCGGTCCCCAGGACCTGCATGTGCTAGGCCTAGATAGGAAGACGGGGAACACGTGGTTCCCACATTCCTCCCCCTTAAGGCTAAGGTAGGACTAAAGACAATATAGGCCTACCGACTGTCAAAAAAAGAACAAAAAGAAAAAGAAAACTAACGCGTCCGGCACCGACCCCCGCATGCCGGGGTTCACAGATGAATGCACCTTCTGTGACGTTCACGGCGTTAAAGTCGCTCCCTCACCATGGCGTAGTATCCTGGTGGAGGTGGATCGTGGGTGTCCTTGGGACTTGTCACGTGAGGACGGGAACAGCCGGTCCCTGGTCAGAGCGTTGTCCGTCACCGCGCGGATCCCGAAGTCGAAGGGCGGGCGGACCCCCGCGCAGTTGTCAGTCCCGGCGGCGCACGAAGCCGACAGGTCGCTGGTTCGGCCTCCCACCCCGGCCTGCCGGAGTCACGGGGCCGCACGAGGAATCGCCAGCCGCCGTGGTCTATGAACGCTAACCGAAACTCCCGGAGCCCGGAAACAGCAGCTCCCTCACGGCGCGAAGCCCCGTCCTGGCCGGGGATCCTCTTTGTTGATGTTACTGTGGAGTCGACGTCGTACTGCGGCAGAATAACATCTCGGTCTCTGACCGCTTGTGACGACGGGTGTACCCCGAAACAACCCATTCCCGTTTAAACCCGTCCCATTTCGATCCATTCCCGAATCGACCTTCCCGTTTAAACCCGTCCCGTTTCGATCCATTGGGGAATTTTAGTAGACCGTTTCCGCAGCCCGCTAAGCACCCGGATAGCGCTCCGTAATCCGCCAGAAGACCTTGAACTATGCAGACATGGCTGGCGGCGCGCATGCGCAGCTGTGTCGTTTTCTTCACGGATACCGTAGCGGAGGAGAAAACGGTCTACTACAATTCCCTATTCTCGAAACGACCTCCCGTTTGAACCCGTCCCGTTTCGTCCCATTCCCGAAACACCCTTCTCATTTGAACCCATCCTGTTTCAACCGATATTCGAAAGACCCTTTGCGCTCGAACCCGTTCATTTTTGACCCATTAGTATCAGACCCTGCGGATCACAGCCTTTTCGCGAAAAGTCTAATCATTATAACCCTAGTCTGTGCAGCTTTTCTGCGTAAGAACATATGTTCTGAAATATTATTGCATGTCAATGTATTCTAAAAATATCTACCTCTTTCAGGCAAGCATCGAAGTATTATATTATCCTTACTTCAACCACTTAAAGTGCTTTTGCTTTTTTTTTACTTGAAAATGATCCTCATAACGTGCAACCGCGAAACTGTCTTTGTACACTCTGCGACAGCGTTACTGCAAAAACGTCATTGTCGCTTTTTTAAAAAATTTCCTTTGAAATGGTATTACCATGCACCAAATTTTAGGGCTTAGGGTACTGGCTCAGATGATCACTTCCGAAAGACAGTAATAGTTCTTATGGCAGTGTTTTAAGTCTATGAGATAAACAGCAGCATCACCGATCGCTTGTTCGTGCTACGTACAATAACGAACGTAGAACACAAGCACATTGGGTAAGCTAAAATTGGCATCGTCATCGGTACGCTATTTTTAGGGTGCCCAAAGTGCTTGTGTACGTTATTCTAAAACTTCATATTAGTGATTTTAATATTTTGGAGAGCGATAAATAAGGCAGGGTGACAGGCATGTGATTGCTACTTTGTTTTCTTTTACAATTTCAAACACTGCCCTTACGAAAATGGCATATCTGAACTTATATAAAAAAATAGATACGGTTATATAAAAAATTGGGCAGATCTGGCCATATCAAGTAAATCAGTTTATATAAGCCTTATCAAGCCAGATCTGCCCAATTTTTTATATATCCATATCAGGGTCTTGATATGGATATATCAAGACCCTGATAACCTTGATATACAGTTTTTTTTATTCTTGTAGATTTGTTTTTAAAAAAGCCATGAAAGCTACACTTATGCGGTTTGTGCGAGTGAGTTATACGCCCAGGGGGACATTATGTGGGTGGCTAATCTTTGCAATAAGTCGGCTAATGATTTGAAATTCACTACTTAATTTTTAAATTAGTGAAAATAGACATATGGTTCCAATTAGAAACTTGCTGAACGTCGTCCAAAATCCCTAAATCAGTCATTTTCAGAAAGACTTTCAGCGCGTGAGAAAGTTACCACTCGTGGAGCAGGTACAAGGCTAGCGGTTGCGGTCAGGCGCCCGCGCAATTTTTCCGTCTCTTATCTAGCCACAGCCTTGTACCTGGTCCACGAGTGGTAACTTCAGCGCACTACTGCGCTTCACACGCGCTCAAAGTCTTTCTAAACATTACTGATTTATGGGTTTTGGACGACGCTCAGCAAGTTTCTAATTGAAACCATATGTCTATTTCCACTAATTAAAAGTAAATTAGTGAATTTTAATTAATTAGCCGACTTATCGCAAAGATTAGAAAACTACAATGTCTCCCTGGGCGTATAACTCACTCGCACAAACCGCATAAGTGTAGTTTTCACGGCTTCCTTTAAAACAAATCTGCAAGAATAAAAAAAAATAACACCCGGTATTTAGGCATTGCACGTACGTCACATCATGACGTCGAACACCGGTATCCACCATGCTGGTGGTTGACTCTTCGACCCTGCACAGCGAGAGCAATGGTAAACTGTGCCGCGCTCGGCTGTAGCAATTACCCGGTATCCCGACGATCGTCCGATCGTTTCGTCGGCATGAACCGCGAGACAGAGTGTCCGTCAAGTTAGAGAAAGTATGAGCGGCAGGAGAGGGATACGTCCGCGGATTACCGAGTTTGCGGCACGCATCTCATAGCGGCGAGCAACTGCACTTTTCTACCGTTGTTTACGTTCGCGCACGCCTTTGCATCGGCTTTTGCCCATTCGTGGTGTAGATGCCCTTTGCCTTTCGTTACATAACGCCGTTCCCCCGCTTCGAGCGATTGTCGCGCCGCGAGCCCGGCCAGACGGCGATCGAGCGGCGGCGGCCCCGTGTGCAAGCTAGCCGAGACGCCGCCGTCGGGGGATCGGTTTGTGCCGTCTGCGAGACGGTAACCTTTGCAAGGAGCGAAGGTATGTAGGCAAGCCGGTTAGGAAACATCATAATATAAACCCTGAGTCAATGAGAGTTGTACGTTATTTGATTTATCCTTATCTCAGGGTTTAGATTATGACGGTAACCTAGCGTTGTTTACCAGTATTTCGCAAAATCGTAACAATCTTTCTACAAGCGACTCGTAAAGCCGCTCGTCAAATTTTAGAACGCGCAATTAAGATTCTTTGTTGTTGTTCTTTTTGGCGACACGTCAAAACTTTGTCGGCGGCATATCGTAACTTTCTGCTTGTAGCGCAATCGCACCAATGCCGAAACATTCTGCACAATTATTCTCCCGGCTGCCAGGAGATAGACACGGCCTAATTCTAGAGGTAATCTGGAAGAGTACCTTTAGGAAAACGATCTATTGTCGCGAAGTAGGTTGCAGCGCACTTACGTTGACGAGACGGGACTTGAAAGGTAATCCAAGATAGATGTCGACACGGCCACGGCGGAATCACCACTCAAACACAAAAACGAGAAGGAAGGTGTCCGTGAAGATTCAACACGATGTAGCACAAGCTGTCATTTGTAGAACCGAGCAATAAACGCATCACAAAATATTCTTGGGCTTCTTTGAAGAAATCGCTTGCAGAAGCAGAAATTCGCAGCAGCCACGCAGGGCGCAAACACACGCGAAACTGGATCCGGCCGAACGCATTCCGATATTGGCAAGGTCATCCGTCAAACCACGTGACCACGCACCTTCTATCACGCTTTCAGCTTAGGGAGAGAGAGAAAAGGAGAGAAGGACAGGCCAAAACGGAAGTGCACAAACAAAAGACTTATCTTATGGGGCATCAACGTGCGGATTTGTCACTTGTACCCAAGGCTGATAGTGCAGTGAATGCTATGTGTGGCCTTGGGCTCCAGGCAGGTGCCGTGTTCTGCTTCATCACCAGCTTCTAGACTGAAGTCACGTGACCCTAACCGGAGACACGATTGGCCTAAAACATGCATAGCGTCTACCCTGCTGTCAATATCGAGTGAACATACAACTCTATGGCAACGTTCCAAATCATTGACACTTAGGAACTGTCTCTAGTCAGACAAGTGAATACCACGTGACATCGCGAGTACAATGATCCTGCGACTCGATTTGGAACGCCGGATAATCACTTGATACGTACAGGATTCGTGTCTTCGGATCATGAAACAAGTCAACATAGCTGATGCCAGACAATAGCAGACATGCTTTTGCTCGTGAAGAATTACTCAGTGACGATAATATGCAATGACGACACGGTGTCCGAGGTGGATGCCACGAGATCATTAATGGTACTCAGCTTGCGTTTGCAGCGTAGTTGCTACATCATGAAAATACTTACTCGCTTACAGCAGACATCAAAAATGTGTCGTATAGTCGTCGCGCGCACACTTAACATGTATGTCACCTGCAGTGGAATCAGTAGATCCGTACAGAAACTGATTCCACGATGCAATGTACAGCACAGAGGATCTCAAGTTTATTAAGACATCATGTCGACTTGACCTGAGACTGCTCGCTCTGCACCATTATGATTTTCTACGATACGTCATGCTCACTTTGACGCGAATAAGATTACAGTACAATCTTGGAAGCCTACGCCTTACTATAGTCGTTGGATCGCTCTCATTCGATGCACTCTGGAGGACACGAAAAACTACCTGATCATTTACTGCGTTTACATATTCAGTCTCGAACGTCAGAATCGGCATTCCCTTCATGCGCAGAATGCGTAGAAGCTCCGTTTACGTCGACTATGATACTAACATGTATACTGCCCGAGGAACGTGCACGTCTGAATGTAATGCGTCAGTTCGTGCGTGAGAACAGTAGATCTCGTAACCGTACAGCTGCACCTCATTCGTTGTCGTTTAGAATGACTGGCTAATATCTAACAGTGCTTGCGACATGACCTGACTTGTCGGCAGACATCGGCACGTGAACAGACTGTCATTTACTCGACTGATCAGATGTTACTCGCTGATTGAGAGGTAACGTGAGTATTACTCTAGTAACAACGTTCTGGAACGCAAGTTCATGATCATTGTCAGTAAGTTTAAGTAACGTTACTGGAAGACACGATGCTACGAATCATACTTTACTCGGCGTCGAATACCGAGTGAACATACAGCTCTATGAAGTCCAACTTCTGAACTTCCAAAGGAGCTGTCTAGCTCGAAAGTGACCCAAAACGATGCGAGTTTGACGATACTATGTTTTACGCCGTATAACCCACATCATAATTTAAAATGAAGAAATAAGCGCGACTATTTTTTTTGCGCACGATGTCCACAAATAAATAAATAAATAAATGTGTATATATATATTTTTTACCAATAAATTTAAAATTATGTGTACACTGTTAGGTTCGCGTTTTTAAATTTCAAATTTTTTTACGAAAGAGTTGCACATAAAAGACACCACGGACAGCACATCTTCCGACTTTCAACACACGATGAATCGCACACGCTCGCAAGCGGATGGTTACGATGCTGCGCGAACGGTTTTTGAAAGATGCTGCGTAGGGCGCAACGGCTTCGCAGGCGTTCGAAGGAAAAAGGATTCGGGACGACGAAGTAGCGTCTTGCATCTTCAGTAAGCTAACGGTTCGTGTTTCCCCGCTCAATTTAGCGGGGAAACACGAACAAAATTAGTTTCACTGCTAGATTTAGCGGGAAAATTGACGTCAAGTGACATAAGTACCAATTCAATTTCTCGCTAAATTTAGCGGGGCGGTTACTCGATGGCGACGCCGACACCGCTTAACTCGGAAACGGGCGCCTAAGAGCTGCGATCTCAAATCCATTATTTGATTAACTCGCTTTCCGATCTTATGCACTTCGTCATAATGTCACACGTCAAACATACAACCAAATTTCATTTGTCTTTCAATCTTCAAAATGCGCAATTGGTTAATTGGTCCAAATACCTGGAATAACTTCACTTTAACGATGTTAACAATAATTAACCAATTATATGAGACTCATGCAATATAGATCAATCAACTTGTCTTGGCGAGTACATATGACTTATTGCTTGCACGACCGAAACGGGCCCATATATCATTATCAGGGGCAATATTTGCACGCGTATATGGCGAAATATGGCCGTATTTACGCACTTATACGGCCGCATCTGGCAGTATTTGCCCACTTATATGGCGATATCTGGGCGTATTTGCTCCCATATATTCCCTATCTGACTACTTATATTATCATATCAGGCCGTATATAAAATATATCAGGGCCATATCTGACATTTTCGTGCGGGTGAACACTCGCGAACATAGGAAAACATCATAGACCGGAAAATGCCTTCGCCTTGTTGAGAAAGTCAATCAGGAAAATCGTGCCATCAGAAAGGCGACACTCCAGTTCTGATAGTTTGTGGTCCTTGCTGACCCACTTGTGCCCCCTGGACCGCGCGGCACCACTATTTGCAAGCTGCTGCAAAGATACCCTTGTCAAAGCCTCATCCCGTATCATCAAATCGATGAAGCTGTAAATGTCTAAGTGAGCCCTCCCTGACACCACGTTTATCTTACAGTGCCGTCTCCAAGGTTGTTTCGGGAGAGGCTTTGAGGTTTCGGGTGAGGTCAGCAAGGAGGACATACATTGGACACTTGAACCGAATCGACTGTTAACTAACAATACAAATCAACCGGCCCAACTGATAACAAACGATGGCCGAAGCGGGAAGGTTGTTTAGGGATAGGACGAAATGATAGAGGATGAAACGAGAAGGTCGTTTTGAGCCGGATCTTAATGGGAAGGCATAAAGGGGAAGGTTGAGTAGACTTCTTCCGAAATCGAAGCGCCGAATCGCAGCGAAATATCACGCAGTGCACTCTGGGAACTAGTTGGCCACTCAGTTTCGATTTTGATTGAGCAGCTTCATTTCATGCCATCACGCCGTGACTGAATGCGCCGCTTGCGTTTTCGACTATCTGACTTTTCACGAATGTACAATACACTCATTCTCGAGCAATACAAAATGAAGACCGGGGCACTTTCCTTGGTTCCCGAAATGCCGGATATTGTGCATGCGTATGCAAACGTAGTAAGACGTACTTAGTCACATCACCCCACGAGTGCATCTATGAGCACAATTTCAATAATCCAGTCTAGTACCAGTGAACTACAACTGAAATTTGATCACCTTGAGCCTTATACGTATTTTGTTTGCCAAACGTCCGCTTATTGTTACTTCATTGGGCGAAAAGCAAGCCGCATCTTCAAAGGAGTATCATAGTTGAGCTATCATAGTTGAGCTCAGCGTTGACACATGAACTTTTAAGGAAACCCAATATATTCGACCTCATCACTGCACAAATGTTACTATGATGTCTTCCTCGTGTCATCATAGATATCCAACTCAAATGTTATGCTGATATGAGATTAAGTATTCGCAAACGCTGAGATCGGCTAGCTGTGACGGAGGCCCTAGCAAGCCTCCCCTACTCCTCGCAAAGCATTTTTGGATGAGCTTTTACTGACGTTCAAGATCTGTACCTGAACGGTGTGTCTGAAATTATCTCGGCATACTCAGTCAGGAAGAAAGCAAACACATAACATATATTATGGCCATTAGCAACCGTCACATGCGCTTCGAATAATTTCGTTCGTTTAGCGCACCGAATAGGGGTTACGCCCGTCCGGCGCACTTCCGGCGAACGGTGCGACATTCTTCACACAAGTGCTCGACTTTTGCTTTCTTCAAAACGGTTTGTATGTGCGAATGCTGCCTATAGGCTTGCAGGATAACTTATGCACATATGCGATGTTGAATATTAGTGGAATGCAAGCGGGTGGGGACTCTTCGTGCAGTGCTGCGGGTCAGTACAGATAAGGAGATCAGTGTGTTCGATTTGAGCTTTCAATGGCGCATCCGAGATTCATCTCGCATACTTAGGCGTATTAAGAAAAACAGTAATTGCAAAAAGTTATATTTCGTCTGTGGATACACAAAACAAAACTTCCTGACCAGCAACACAAATGTCAAGGTGCGGGCCCGACGTATGCATGCTTATTGGTTGTTACAGTTTGTTTACTCGTACACGAGCAAGATCCCCGACCTTCGCAGCGTTTAGATTTCCAGCACTGGCTCGTTGACATACCTCGAAACCCTAACAGAAAGTCTCGAGTACAAAAATACAACAAGCATGTGTTAAGACAAGCTATACGTCTCGGGCCTGTGCTAAAGCTTCGAGGTCTAGCCACTTAGGTTAGTTTAGAGGCCAAAAATGACGCACTCGGGACCAGAAAGTATGAAATACGCTCTGTGTATAATCTCTTTTCGACATGCCGATATAAACCGAAACCATGCCACTATCCTCCCTAGCCAACTAGTTCCCAGAGTGCAACGCGCGCAGTGTTGCATGCAGAAGTTTATGGAAGTAGTCTATTGGGAATGGGTCGAAACGGGACCACCCGTAACGACTGCTCTCACGGCGCCCCTACGGTGACGTATTGACACACGTGAGCTTGGACGGCAATACTGACCGATGAACGTTTTGTCTACCCTTTCCCCAAGATACCGTATATAGGGGAATCCCCCTACGGGATGATCCGGAGCGAACGTTGAGGTGACCTACTATTTAGGTCACCGCTTGGCAACAACAATGGTGGCTGACGCGTTCGCGAAGGCAAACGCGTCAAAAAGGTGCACTCTTTGTTCTTTCACTTCCCTTAATGTGACATCTCGCCACTTACTGGGCTGCCTTTGCGGATATTCCGGATATTAGGTTTTCCGAGTTCGCAGATTGTAGCGAGGCGCCTCGCTGGCGTTCTCTCGCATTTGCGCGCATCTTTCTGCGGGGCCTGGGTTTGTTCGTCCCCCGCTTTTTCCCTTCCATGGTAGGGCTTTAGATTGCAGACATGCACCGGCCCGCCGACACTTCTTGAGTTTCGCTCAGTCGGCTTGTACATGAGTGGTGAAAGTATTTCGTGCACTCGGTACGGGCCCAACCACTTTGGTGCCAGCGAAACAGAGAAGCCTTTGCTGGCATCACTCAAAACATTGTTTCGTCTCAGCACGAGATCACCAGCTTCGTAGCGGAGATTTCGGCGAGAGCGGTCGTACTGAGCTTATTTTTTAGCTCGCGCTACCCCGAGACTGCGACGGGCCTCCGAGAAGGCTTCCGTCATCCGAGTTTGTAGCGAGCGCGCGTGTTCAGTCTGTGCGGACTGCGCGTCGTTCACACCGGCGTTCGTTCTTAAAGGGTAACTGCAAAGAAAAAAGTTTTTTTAAACAGCCTATGTGGGACAAGCATGTCACAAAACAAATCTTCCGCGAAAAAACAATTTTTTTTCTAGCAATATTTAAGCCACAGGATGTAAATTAATCGGGTCACAACTTCTCCATATTTAAAACTCCCGCTCTTTCGACGGGTGCGGAGTGGCTGTTATACGTCACTCCGTGACGTATAGCAGCCACTACGTGACATATAATACCAACTTTGTGACGCGCGATTTAAAACGGACGAAATAGCCGCAAACTAAATTCAGTCTCGCGCAATAATTATTGCTGTAAAAATTTTGTTTTTGGCGGAAAAATTGTTTTGTGACATGCTTGTCCCGATTAGGTTGCTTAAAAATACTACTTTTTTTGCAGTTACCCTTTAAGACACGGTCCATGGGATTCGGCAACTCTCTACCGAATGTGAGGAAGGTGGGTGTGAAGTCTGTCAATCGATTGACCGTGGAACGAAGTGCGAACCCAATCTCAGGGATTTATGCGTTCCAGTAGCGGCGCTTTTCAGCGAATGCTGCCAGCATTGGTTTGATGTTTCGGTTACATCGCTCTGTTATGTTCGCCTGCGGGTGGTAGGGTATGGTCCTTTTGTGTTGGATGACCAGAGCTTTGCAAGGGCCCCCGAATACCTTCCCGTCGAAGTAGCCCACTCGATCTGTCAAAGAGCTTCGCCGAACCCGATTCGGGTGAACACTTCTATGAGCTTTTCCGTGATTGCTCGGGCCGTCAGCTTTCATAGTAGGAAAAGTACCACCCTTTACTAAAGTGGTCAGTGACAACCAGCAGATACTGGTGTCCTTTGGGGCTCCTCGGTTAAAGGGCCGACCACGTCGCAAGCGGCCAACGAACATGGTTCTTGGCTGTGGATGTGTGAAGACTCTGGTTAGGAGCTGC
>JAZHYW010030676.1:0-14854 GCA_037355805.1 Ixodes ricinus | reverse complement strand
GCGAAGCCTGATATGCGTGTGGAAAACAGTACATGCCGCAGGTTGAGAAGGGTTTCGATTAGTTCTCTCTTGAAAGAAACTGCGGAGAAACCTTCTTTGGAGATTGCTTTCTTCTATTACCCAGGAGCAATTATCCGGAGGCTCTCTGGGCGGCGCATTTTTCGGTAGCCAGGAAATAAAAAATGCTGTCTAAAAATTGGTTACTGCTATATGGACGAAGCGTTGGGCTTGTCGAGCTGTAGTTATTAAAGAGACTGATTAACTGTTTTATTTCGAAATTTGGCTCGAAGTGAGGGTTTTTAATTTATCTGGCACGGTGAGGGGGATAAGACTTGTCTTGTTGTTTTCAGGTAATATGTAGTTCTGAAAATTGCCCCACGCAGAGAGCGCGTGCAAAATACAACTTAACTCCGACGCGAAAAAAAAGTGAATTTAAAACTTTTAAAACGCGGAACTATTTGCTTCTGAATCAGATTTCCTTCCGTCGGCCTTTCTGGCGGGTCAACAAGGGATATAGTACGGTGTCGCTGAGGCAATTGTTACTCGTCACCTGAAAATCGGAAACTGCTTTGATATCACCTTGATTAATTTTCTGGCACAGTGCATGGTAGCAACCACCGTAGAGGAATTGAAAAAGTAATAAGTTGTTAGTCGTTTACACAGCGGGAGTGTTAGTTTACCGGAACAGGGCGACATTGTTACACACTGTAGGTGAGAAATTTAGTCAGTGCAGTACAACCGGTATACGATGTTCATCCATATCGAAGCGGGTGGGGTAGGGGATTGAGACAGGATTCCTGGGTTCTGCAGGGCGAGTTTTCGCTGCATGGACTCCGCATAGGATGTGAGCATGGTGATGAAATGCCCACAAGAGACAAAGAAACAGTATAAGAAAACAGACCGGACGAGCGCTGACTCGCAACTGAATAGATCCCTTCAGAAATCGCACCCTTTTACGGTAGTTCTGCAAAAATAGTGCAAAGTGGCGTGCGCAAAAGCACGTACAAGCTGGAAAGTTCATAACTGATATAATACTATACTTCGTTTCAACTTGGGTCCAGACGCAGCCGATGCTACAAGCGCGAGCTCTGGGCTTTCAGTGTCCCTGCCAAGCACGCGCGCTCGTGCAGTGCAAGAACTGTTCAGGGCCACATGCTCGCGCTTGTAGCATCGGCTGCGTCTGGACCCAACCTGAAACGAAGTATAGCTTCAAGAAACTGTGTAAATCCTTTTAGTAAGCCATGTGTTCATTGCCAAGAGATCCGGAACACTGCACAATGGCGGAACAAGCGACACCAGAGAATGTGAGATTCTAAAACTATATAAGCTAAAAATGAAGTGTCCTTAGTAGAGTTTCTAAGGTTACAACATTGGTTGTGTCTTTTGCGTCCACCATCGTACAGGCATTCCACACATTCCAACAGAGCTTTTACTTTTTAAAGGAATCTATCACAGTTGATGGACTTGCGATTTTTATAGTGTTTTTTGCGCACGCCACTTCGCAGTAATGTTGGATAGAGCGTAAGAGACTTTTGAAGGGTCTATGATAGAGTCACTAAATAAAGCTACGCTTTCAGAGTACCGAAACTCCAAAACTACGCGTCTGAAGCGCGTCAGGCGCCGCCATCTTGGGTCCACGCGCAGATGGAGGAGTGACTCTAGCCGAGCCAAGCCGAGCTGTAGCCGTCGCCTGCGCCAGCTGCCGCAGCCGCAGCTGTGGCAGCGAATCAAGGTCGTGTTGTTCGTATCTCGACGTAACACGGAAAACGCGCGTGCTGAGCGACGGACTTCAGCGTGCGCGCGCAGTAAACAGTAAACAGCAGCAGGCAGAGGACCGCTGGACCCAAGATGGTGGCGTTGAGAAAACGCGATGATGATGATAGCGACTCACGTGACTGCCGCTGTCCAATGATGCCGCAGCGAACCAGAATATTGTTGGATAGAGCGACTGTATTGTCGGCAAAATGCCAAAGAAAAGGAATGCGGTACTCTGAAAGCGTAGCTTATTTAGTGACTCTAGTCTATGAAGAAGACAAGAGAAATAAATATAAAAAGAACATCAAAGGGTTATTTGCATAGCACGAGAAACAGATAAGAAATAACACAGAACACCAATGAAACGAAGAAAGAAGATGATAAAAATCAAAGGGAACGTGCCCATGCACTACTCGGAAGGTGCGAGACAGCGCTTGTCCGGTCTCTGTTTTTCTACTGTGTTTTCAGAAACTTTTAGCACAACCGATTACCGTTTTCCACATACCGCTCCACCGGAGCCTTTGAAAATTACTTTTAAGTGCGCGCACCGCGAGTCACGGTATCACCCGGGCGCGCTCTTAAAATCGTGCCTCGAGGAGACGGCAGTAATGCCATTACTGTACTAAAATTACAGATATTAAATTACTTTTTGTGGTAATGAGTAATGTAATTAATTACTTTTCTAGGCTAGTAATTTTGCATTATATTGATTTATTTTCAGGCAGTAATTTCTAGATAATTACTCATTATTTTCTAAATTAATTTTGTCGCAAATAACAAAAGTTCGTTTGCAAGCTTTAGGAAAAAAGTATAAAACTTATTTCGCATGGTTAAATATCGTGAAAAAAATATGACAGCAAATCAACGAGGGCCATCTGAGAACAAAGGCTCGTGCGAGGAACCTGTCAGACGCACAAAGGCGGGCTCGAGAGGCGAAGGAGCTGGTGAAAAGATTTCGTGCAGTCGCTGGAAGGCTACGGTTCAAGAACTCCAGACGAGATGTATTCATGGCGCTACGTCTTCACGACGGTACTATACTTTTTCGCTTTCGTTGCCAAAAGTGGCTGCCAAATAATAATATTCAAAATAGTATTAATTATCTTCTTATTGTCGGTGTTTTAATTACAATTGTATAGTTTATTCTGTCTACTAAGCGCTTGGTGCTTTTCTGTGAAGGTAGGCAATTCGTGACGCAGGGCAAATGCGAGGGACAAAACGGCAGAACATGACAGAAAGAGAATATAAGGGTGAGGAGCCCTCAGAGATCAATGGGAACTTAAGAAAACTCAACTTGGTTTCTTGTTGTTTACTTTTTCCTGAAGAAATAAAAAATAAAAATCGTCCTTTTTTTACCAACTTATTTTTACTCACGACGTACTCTACTTTTCCAGTACCGCAGTGGGTTTTCATACTCCCACTACAAGAAAACAATGGTCAACTGATCGAGTTTTTTTTTCCCCCTTTTTAATTCCTCCTATAAAATGCACAAAGAAAAGATTAGTGGTTCACCTTACGACATTTGTATGGCACAGCTTTCAACCTGCTTTCCTTCTCACTTGCCGCTCTCCCCCGTCCTCCCCCCCCCCCCACGCACACACACACCTGTTTTACCGCAACCTTGCTGCCTATTCACCGATGTTTGTTTACCAACAAGCTCGCTGCCGCCAGCTATCGGCGAACTCCGTGCGCGCTTCTGGTTTTCCTATTCTTTTCCTTTCGTCTCACATCCTTTTGTTATTTGTACTACGTTTTACAATGAGCGCTGGTTCTTGCAAACGTATTTCAGGTACTTCTATGAAGAAAATGTTCTTAACCGATCACTGTGCGTTGCTGACGACCAAATAAATACACTACCGGAAGTCTACTGGGGCACCAAATACAGTGGCGCCCTCGTGCACCAACTCCCGCCGAATGCGGTGTCTTCAGTGTAGTGGTCGCCATCTTAAACTGTGGAACTTCCGGTATGGGGGAAAACATCGTTTTGTCTTCGCCACGCAAATAGAAAGTGTTCACGATTTTATAGTGACTCCCAATCCTTCTTGTTTTGCCTCTTCGATATTATTTTACTCAATGCAGGTTCTAATGTCTTGCATTTTTTTTCGTCACTTATGCCGGATGTCTAATAGCGAGTTCGTTTCACACGCACTGGCACCGTTCGAGTTCTCTCCCAGAATGCATCGCACTCGCAGGGTGTTGCACGGAGAACTGGACTCAAACGAACTCGCCAAGCGCACCGAGTGCAGAAGACTGATGCTGCCGCCATCTATGTTGTCGAAAAGGTACCGACCTCAAACCGAAACTAGCGCCTTTTTGTTCGGAATGATGGGTGGGAATGCGAGAGTGCAGTCGCTACCAACGTTTATCTAAAATTGTTGGTCGCTGCAACCTGTAGTTTATAGTTGCGATGACTTCAAGGAGCTCGGCTGTCGTAGAGATATTTACAGACGGCGTAAGTTTCCGCAACCAGCTGTCTACAAAGCAGCTGGTTGCGATCTTTCAATTCGTGTAACCGTTTACACTGAAGAAAACTGATGATGCTGTCCGAGCAGAAGCTTGATCCGTTTGAGCATGGTATTTTGCGTGAACCACTGAAAGGGTACGGCTTAAAACTAGACTGTTGGAATATCCAGCAAAACTTTTCGTGTGACTTTCGATTTCGATCGTCATTACCGGTGGATCAGATATTAGCCTTGGTGAGGGCGTCGAGAACGAGAGCTTTCTCGAACAAAATACGACGGGGCAAGTTAGCTGACGTATGTAAATGTTAAACATGATGATGTTGCCCAAGCCTCGGGTAAAGACACTATGTTTAGCTTTCTCTGATGCTTACTGGGCAGTCAGAGGTTTCTGCTGGAGGAGTTTTGTCGACAAATGTTCAATTTTTCACCCGCACACGGATGGTGATAAACATCTCGAGGGCCGCTGATGCGTTTGTTCTGGGCATTTCTTTACACACTGGTATATTTCAGCGTTTGTACGGCAACAGAGCGACTTAAAACCTCCAGATAAAGCACGGTTTGTCAATTTCTTTCTTCATGAAATAGCAGACGCTCACAATTCAGGCTCGCGTTTGATTCCGTTGCCCGCGGGACGAGATTTCTATCAAAAAATCTACTTTTTTCGTTTCGGTTCCGCGACAAATCGTAGCAGACGAACCCTCGTCGTCTGCTCCCGCTCCTCGCCGGCTTCGCCGGAGCGAGGCATGACGGGATTGCATTTTGGCGCACTCCCGATTTTCTCGGTGCAGCGAGTGCATGCACGCGTGGGGTGCCGCCGCTGAAACGAACTCGGAGAGTGCAATCACTC
The DNA here is from genome assembly GCA_037355805.1 of Ixodes ricinus. Taxonomy (NCBI): domain Eukaryota; kingdom Metazoa; phylum Arthropoda; class Arachnida; order Ixodida; family Ixodidae; genus Ixodes; species Ixodes ricinus. The sequence continues at coordinate 9,793 of JAZHYW010030676.1, read as the reverse complement.
GTGGAGTGACGGCCGAAACGAACTCGCTTTTCGCCGCGAGTGGGCACGCGTGGACACGAGTGCCGTGAAACGAACTCGCTATAAACTACGTGCCTGGGTACGAGGATAAACAGGAAAGGTCTATTGTAGACATTTTCTGTAGACATTGAGTGGCTCTCATATAGTCTAAGTTATCGAAGACCTTTAGTGGCCATAGTCTAATGTTCTTTCTCCGAATGTGCAGGCCCTCCCCTCGTGTCACTGAATTCTGTGTCCGAGTCCCATTCTTTCATGCTTTGCCGAGAACAGAACCACTCACTGTAGCCGTGTATGTTTTGATTTCGTGCGGCATCATTGGATGGCCGTAGTAACGTGATACGTGTGCCATAACTATCATTATCACTGTTTCGAATCGCCACCATCAGCCACCATGTTTTGTCCGGCCAGCTTCTACTATAACACTCAGGGTCGCTTGTCAGCCGCGTAGCGCCGTGACGAACGAATTTTCAGGGAATCACAACCTAATGATCCGAATTTTGCGACTCCTATATACCTGCTTGCTGTGGGTGCCGAAGCAGGTCAGAGAACGGCAAAAGACTCTTCCGCTTCCGGTCAGGCGAGAACGCTATTGTGAAGCGGAGGAGTGCTTTGCTTGCCGTTATAAGAGGAAATTCAAGCCCGCAGCAGGAGACAAGCTATGTGAGGTGAAGCACAGCCGTATATGTAGAGAGTTTGGCCATTCGTTGGGAAGTATAGGAGACAAATGAGGAGGCGCCATTGGCCGAAAGCGACCTGAATGTGTTCCAGGGTGTCTTCAGAAATTCGAATGTGGCCAACCAGAAGCCGGAAATAATGCCCTCGCGGTGGTCGCGAGAAACAAACTTGATAATTGCGTCGGAGTAACTCTCGGTGACTGAAAATATGGTGGCACGTGATGTTTCAATCACGAGCATCCAGAATCATGCTGGAAGAGTGCGTCTAGTGGAACCATCGACATAATTCGTACGCCAGGCGCCGAGGGCCGCGTATCTGCCGTCCGAGCGGTCACACTGTTCGAGCAAAACAGAGTTGAGCGGCGCATTCGTTTCTTACATCTCTCTGCATGATCATGATCGAAACATCACGTGCACCCTATTTTCAACCGCGAACGGTCAATACGCTTCACTCTAACGCGCTTATTAAAACCATATACCAACTTATACCTTTGATCAGACATGTACACGTTACCCCAAAAAAGTAACTAAATACCGTTACTCGTTACTCGCTCAAAAAGTAACTAAATACGTTACTCGTTACCGATTCTCAAAAGGAACGCGTGAGTTACCTCAAAAGTAACGAGTTACTTTTCACGTTACTTTGAAGACCAAATACACAACTGTTTTTGTTTCATGGTTTATTGTTTTCTTTTTTAGTAGTCGTTGCCCTTAAGCAGCAGCTGCCTGTCGAAGTTTTCATCAGTTATGTTTCCCGCTTCCTTGAAAATACATTTCCGGTGACGCTGAAGCGTCGTTCTACTGACGCGCTCGAAGGAACGGCAGTGTTGTGCTTCAGCAAGAGCTGGTGAATCTTCGAGAACTGCGCCTTCATTGAGGACAGCGGGTAAGGGTCTATGTGCCTTCCCGTGTTTGCAACCTCCGGGTTTACATTCGGTCCGTACCCGGTTCTAGAAAGTTCAATTAACGAACCTGATTGTGCTCGCTGGGTGAAGGACATTCTCAGCTGTAGAGTTCAGTACAGCAACGTTTATCGCTGGACACGTCAGTCGAACTGTTCGACTGACGTGTTCAGCGATACATGTTGCTGTATTGTCATACTGTTTATTTGTTTTTCGGGTTTTCCATCTGTCTTTGTCGCAATAGACACATACTAAGGCTAGAATAAAAACAAGGCCGTTAAAGCGGTGTTGTACACGTTACTCCTCAAAAGTAACGAGATACCGTTACTCGTTACTTGGCCTTAAAAGTAACTAAATACCGTTACTCGTTCCTTTTCTGAAAAAGTAACTAAATACGTTACTCGTTACCGAAAATAGTAACTAGATACAAGTAACTCGTTACTTGTAACGCGTTACGTACATGTCTGCCTTTGATTAAACCAGTTTCTCGCTACCACCGCTGAGGGATTCTTTTGGGCTTCTGGTTTGTCAAGAGAGCAAGTCAAGCCCTTTTCTGCGGCTGGTGCACGCCCTTGTTGTGCCCGCGCCCTCCCATTGACCAAACTCTTTCTATACACGGCTGTTTCGGCGGCAAGTCTAGTCCAGCTGCTTGTTTTTCTTTTATGTCCTCCTCGTGGCGCCAAGCAAATCCCTTGGAAGTCGGATCGCATGCTCCGGGGTTCAACTCCCGCCAAACCCCTTGGAGAATCTGGCTGATTGGGATTAATTGTACCTAGCCATCATTATGTATACATTATTATGACAAAGTAACCTTTAATATGCTTCGGATGCCCATGCATTACCTGTTATAGGCTATGCAGGCTTTATGTAGCGTTAGCCTGCGTGTAACCATTTTTGTCACACTCCAGCGTGATGATTTTCGCGTAAATTATAGCCCATAAGCATATTCTGCGTTAATATATACAGATAGTTAAGATTAATTATTCTAATGGTAATACAGATAAACATAGCACAAACTAAACATAAACCAGCTAAACAGAAACCTCGCAGCTTTGCCTGGGTCACACCCGTGTCGTCGCTGGCGCGTCTTTGACGCAAAAGGAGGCGTGTTGCAATCATCGGGTTAAGCAAGACTCCGGCCAGAGTCAGAACATCATTTTAATTGTTAAACAGTCCACTAGAATATTTCCAGAGGCAGTTTGAAACCTTCGTATGAAGTTTTGTCTTCTTATGCTTTTATTTATTTTACGAAGGGACATTGCAACATGGTTGAGAGGTGGGGGGCTGAAGACCCTGGTGCCGCTTAAGGTCACTGGATCCTGGGAAAGTAGCGCCAAGCTCCCCGTATGGTCGCCATCTTGGTCCGTGAAATAAGCGATTTCTCCTTGACCCCTCCGTTCTTGGTGAGCCGATCTAAATTCGCTGGTGATGGGTAGAAGGTCGGTTCTCACATGCAGCGAAGCGCTGATGTAGCGCTCCTCGCGTCCCGTGAGCTACTTATCGTCTGCCATGAGCAACAGTTTCGACGGCGAGATACAAAGCTGGTGAACGCTCCCGTCAGCACGCGCTTAGCGCGGGGTAAGCGCTACGCTTGTAGCGCTCCGCTGCATGTGTGAACAGGCCTTTATGGAGACGTTTTTTGTATATCGAGATTTTGCTATCCACACGCCGGCGAAACAAGCGTAGATCTTCGTAACACCACTACATGCTGTGTCGGTGCTTGGAGGCACTGAAAAAATAATTTTCGTTTTTTAAATATGCAAGAAGAACAATATAATTGTAAGAGATCCGCGCATGGTTGCTAAGTTGATTGCATACACAAAGCCAAATACGCTTATAAAGGCGAGGAACGTTTCTAGTACGATGATGCTCCATGGTGATCTTGGCGCGACTAGAGTGCCTTCATACACACGCGCGTTTTGCTTGAGTGGTGACATCTCAGCCATTTTTACGCCCAATCGTTTTTTTATGCATTTTGAAGTACGCGCAATCCGGTGTCAATCAGCTCGAGCGCGTAGCTTTGGCTACTGCAGAGACGCCATTTTAGCGCCCAAGTCATGCACCGAGTGCGCGAGAGCGTCACGCGCTGAACATTCAGTGCAACAATGGATGTCTTAACCCTGAGACAGACAGACATGTCAGGCATCTAGGCGCGACTAGTTTCGAATGACCCTCTGGAAGCTTCGAAGATTTGAATTGACCAAAATGGCGATTTCCATGGCAACGCAGACAGATTAGCCAATCGCCTTGCGAGGGTTTTGGTCGTCTGTATGTTAGTATCCGTTTGTGTCCGACCAGCAGGAGAAGAAGGCAATGGCGCTACTTTCCCAGGATCCAGTGACTTTGGTTCCGCTCAGGCGTAAGCTTGTTTCGTTGATAGACCCTTCCTTGGTTATTGGCGACTTGCGCAGCCAAAGCGTCGCTGTTGTCGGCCTTTCTCGATATTGGCCAAACGCTCACTGTAACGCATTCAGTATGATGAGTGCAACTTTAATCATTAAGATAAGATGAATTTCTCGCTCTGAACTTTAATGATGTTGGTTTAAGAACGTAATGACTCCGAGCTTCTACCGAGGTTTTTCACACATACGTTAAAACTGTCGCGAGCAATGAATAATCGTCGTCATTACGTCACATATAGAAACCAAAGAGGGAGCCAACAAAATAGTTCGTCGCCAAAAAAACGATTTTACAGCCGTTTTCATTACGCCCCCGCTGCCGCCATGCATTGTGGGAACAGTAGTCTTTCTGCACGAGAGATGACTCCGCTGAGGTTTGCGCGAGCAGGCACAAAGCGGCGCGGGCTGTCTCGTAATCTGGCGCTTACCTCCTCTGAACTACAACCTAGCCCTCTTTATTCTAGAAAGGCTGTCGAATCGCGAAAGAACGTGGCCGCTGTAAAGACGAAAGGAGATCAAAGAAGAGGGCGCGCGCATGGCTCTCGGGCAGTGCCTAACAATGCCCCAGCGGTAAAATCCGGAAACACAAACTCGCTCCTTTTTTCTTTTTTAGAAAATTACGCACGCCTGTTACTCAAAACTGCATTCAGGCAGGGTCGTGGTGCAAAATTAATTATTGTTTTACGATCGCGGTGCGTGTTCAATCACTCTGTAGGAAGCTGTGCAGTTTTGGTTACCTACGCAGCTTATAGAATGATTTAGCCTGAGACTGACTTATAAGCCAGTAATATTAAAATGTACCATTAGCTTCTTATTCTATTGTATACAACGTCGTTGGTTTGTTGCTACAACAACAAAGAACGGCGTAGTATATGGTGCTGTGACACAAACACTCCACGGCCGCAGTCTGCCAACCGTGCTAAACCTTCATGATGCAGCGACGAGCTTATGCTAACTCGCGTTTTGACAGAAAGCTTTTCGCGTATTTTTAAACATCTGCGCTAAAAAGAAATACTAGCAGATATTCTAGCAAGCCAGTTTCCAAATGGTCGCTTGGGGAACACGGCCTCAGACATTTATTTGTGCGGTATACGTAGCCCGTGAGCCGGTCAGTGTAGGGAAAACGGGTGCACAGGAAAGCCGAGCATCGTCTGTCCAGAACATAAACCAAGCCCAAAGCCCTCAAGGGGAAGAGAGGGAGAGATGTAGAAGGGAGAGAGAGAGGAGGAAAGGAGCCACGGGCCCGGGGCCAGAAGACGGCGGCAAATTTATCGGTCCCGACCGAAGCTGGATTCCCCGAGATCAGGGCAGCGGCTCGGGACATAAATCTGGGAGCCAGCCGGGCTTTCGGACACCGATTGCGACGATCCATCGGCGCCGATAATGACCAAAGAATCGAGACGTGCGTCGCGTACGCTGACGCCGATAGCGGCAACCGTCAATTGGTCGGCGAGAGGAACCATGCTCCCAGAAGTTCCTGCACTTTGTTACTTTCGTTACAGGGACACACTGAACTGCAGTCAGGCTTCACGACAGTTACCTCACCATACTCTCAGACAGCTATTAGTGCCGAGATGTTTTGGTGGCGCCCTCTTATGGTTTCCCTCCGTGACGTCACGACTGGGATTTGCCTCGCCGTGACGTCACCAGTTGTTATTCTGGCTACTTACCATCGGGTGCGACGACGAGTTCGATGGTGTGTTTAAAAAGCACAGTGGAAGCTAGGAGCCATCGCAATCCGAAACTAACACCGTCAAAGTTGACAATCTGACAGTGCTCATATGCCCATGGCTTGGCCAATCGTGGAAAGCTGACCACAGCGACGCTTTTGGCCACGCACATCGCTAATATCGAAAGAAGTGAAGAGTGCGCGTGCACGGTTTTGATGGGAGCTCAAGATGCGCAAGCGTGCGTGAGCCTATAGCTTTGTTTGACTGTATAGCCGGAAAACGTTGTCCAAAACTAAAAAAAAAAATTGGGTTTGTGGGGATATTTGTACAGCGTGTGAGTTGGTCAGCCATTTTAAAGCTGCGACAAGTCACTCGCCGTAGATGAGCAATTTAGCCAGTGCAGCACAACCGCTAGCCTGGGGTCTTTAACGTGCACCACGCAGTAGTGATACACGACCGCACGCCGGTACGATGCTCATCCAGATCGAAATCGGGCAGGGTGGGGCTCGAACCCAGGATGCCTGGGTTCTGCAGCGCGAGCTTTCGCTCCACGCGCGTCGAGCTGGTTGTGCGCTTTAGATCCCTGTCTGAAACTATCGTGTGGTGTCTGTGGGTTTATCGTAACTGAAATGCAATGTGCCCGTCTAACAAATTTACAAAAATAACGTTTGTCAGCAGGTCAGTTTCCTGCAGAACACAAAGGCAGCCACTTACGATGAGCAAAAGAAATATGCCAGCAACTGACGAAGTTCGGAATGCGATGGGAGCTGAAAAATGACACAGGGGCAGTGAGCACGACGTTTCACTTGCGGCCCTGCACATCGCGTTCCTCCGAACTAATCGTGCTTATTCATTTGCTGGTACCCTTTAATTGTGCGCCGTGATTGGCTGTCTCCGTGTTCTCCAGAAAAGTAAACTCACATACTTCTTAGAGTGCACGTAAGCATACTGCACTGCAATGGGCTCGTAGCACCCACACTCTAAACAAATCTGTAGGGTCACTGCTCTCCCGCAAAGCACCCGGAAAAGCCAATCGCTGGAAGCTACTGAGGAAGTACTGCTAATGACGGGGCTAATTTGTTTAAACCTAATTCAAAAGAAAATGTCTGCGCTGTGGCAGTCAGCGTCATATGTCTTACCGTAATCAATGCAACAGCGCCGACCCCTTCTTTTTTTGGGGGGGGGGGGGGAGGGGGAAGAGGGCTTAAGCATTTATCATCAGCCCCGTCCATCGCCGAGCGCCCTCCGAAGATCGCAGCGATTGGCTTTCCCAAGTGCTTTGCGCAAAAGCAGATACTGCAGATTTCTTAGCTTATATCACAGGGATTCATTTAAGCAGGTAATCCAGTAAGCAGTCTTGGGTAGTATCGCGTTACTAGTATCGAGATACTGTATCTCGTTATTTTTTTGGTATCTTGTAAGTGTAGCTCGTTACCTTTTCAAAATGTATCTGTAACGATAACTTAATTACTTTTTTGTAAAAGTAACTAAATAGTAACGGCAAAGTTACAGTTACTTTTCGTAAAAATGAACCCTGTCTCTCTTGATGGCTACAGTGGCGTCCAGCCTGTAGATCAGAAGAGACTTAGGCCTTTGACTCTAAAAGCAAAAATAGAACAAGAAATAAAGAATGTTTCATTTGCTGGCCCAGTGGCTTTAAGTCAGACTTGTGCAAGTACGCTGATGTAAAATCCTTGACATTCAGTCTATCCAAGATTATTTCTCTCGCCCCTTTAAAATTGTCGGAAAGGTGGAGCTCGAGATCAGTGGGGTTTTTGGCTCGGCTAAATTACATTAATCTCGCCAGACCATATTTCCCCTCAACATTATCATCAAAACGCGGCAGAAATGTAGCTTTGGGTGTGCCCTTGATAACGTAAGCAGAGAAATTGTAGGTTACGTCAACGAAAAGTTCGAGTGTCTAGATTTCTTATCAAGTGACTATGGTATATTTTAGATGTTGCTATTTTGAATAGTTTCATTTTTTTTTAAATTAGCCACTTTGGAGAGATGGCACACGAGGATGAGGAAGCAGGCACCCCGACTCCCGAAGACCTCACCAGCCTCTTGAATGTTCGCCCGGTCATGAACAACTCCTCAGGTGAAGCGCTACACCTGCCCAAGCACAGGAGATGTTCCACACATACTTTAAACTTAGTGGCAACTGTGGACGTAGACAAAGGATGCACGATCAGCGCGTACCGTCAGATGGCAGTGGCCGTGTTTGGAAAACACGGCCCTTGCCACCCGAGCGCCGGAAGTCCACCCGAGTGGCGGAAGTCATCAAAAAGAAACTAGGCAGGTACTTCCCAGTTCCTAACACTACCTGCTCGAATTCCTCTATGATGCAATGAAGTTTGCTGACGAGGCCCAGAAGACAAGATGGAGGCTGTCTCCGACGCCCTCGCACTGCCGCGTCTACAAAAGGGCGATGAGAAGTTCATCGAGGAGTATTTCCAGGTACGCCGAAAAGCTCTCTCACGTTTTTGCGATATTTTTAATGTGCTTTTTATTCCTTAGACCAGTGGTTCTCAAGTAGAGGTCCGCGGACCGTTTGGGGTCCATGAAAGCATTCTAGTAGTCCACGAAACCCTGCCTGATCAGTCAAGACCGGCAATTGAAGTTGTATTTTTTTCAGATAGAGAAGAAACGTCTAATTTTCAGATGAGTTTTCTGCTGTGTATGTCAATGAGAGAAGGCTACTTCACACTAGCGCTTAGCTATATTCATTTATTAAATCATTTTAATAATTACCCTATACATTTCCTTTCCCCTTACCACGAACGGGGTCCTCCATCATCTCCGCCGATCCACAAGGGGTCCGCTAAACATCAGTGGTTGAGAACCACTGCCTTAGACAATGAAAAGGGTTGCCAAGGCGCTCGACATCCTACAAGGTGAACAGTAGATGTTCATGGACACTTTGGTGCCGACATTGGTGGCGCTGATGCGGCAGTTACATTCCCTGCCTACGCTCAAGTTTTGCAGCTCGTTTGTAGACACAGTGAAGATCGCAGTCATGACGAGGTCATTTCCTTATTCTTTGGAAAATCTGCGACCTCTTTGTTGGTGCCTTTTTGTATGAAGTTACGTTTGCCAGGCAGGCTCATTAACGATTATCAAGACAACAAATGCACACATTTTCATTAAATTATAAGCAAAACGGTTGAAATGATTGATTACGTCTTAGACCGAAAGGGCCTTGGCCACAATATTCTTACAAATATTTATTGAGGCACGCATTATATGGCGACTACCTTAAACGTAAAGCTGCGAGCCGCTCGTGAAACGTTTGTTCTTAACGTTACACATATGAGTAAATGTTTTTATTTCATTCGTAGATTTTCGGAAGACCTCAGGTCCAACGAGCTCCATCTGGCTGCAGCGGTGCATCCAAAATTTAAACATTCATGGATGGATGAAGCGCAGAAAACGTGTTCTCTGCTGTTTTTGAAGAGGAATGCAGCGCACTGCGCCCTTCTAAGGAAGCTCCACTGCAGCAAACATGTGATGACGACTTCTCGCGACTGTGTCCTAATGTTGAGTTGACCAATGAAGCACAGCGATGGAAGACTGACACCTCCTCGACAGCGTTATCCAGCCTCAACGACTTCCCCAGCATTCAGAACATTTTTTTACGCCTCAATACCGCACTTCCTTCTAGCGCACCTGCTGAGAGCCTTTTCAGCAAGTGACAAGACGTTTTCAACATCAAGAGGGGAAAGCTAAGCGACAAGAACTTTGAAAAGCAATTGCTGCTTCGATACAACATAGAGTAAATAATAAGACGGCGTTATTAAATATATATCGAAAAGTTTAGAGTTTTCAGAAATTCCCAAATAAATGTAAATGTTACTCATATTGTTCTCTCATTCATGTCTTCATAGTTGCATACACATATAAGTACCTTGAAAGTAATTAAGTTACTCTGCCGAAGTAACTGTAACTGTAACGCGTTACTTTTATTTTTAAGTAACTGTAACTTAAATACATTGTTAGGAAAGTAACTGTAACTGAACTAAATACTTTTAAAAAGTAACTTATGCAAGACTGCCAGTAAGAAGTACGAGGGTACCATGTTCCAAAGAGGGACCTTCTCCTTCAGTAACAAAATGTGTGCGACCCGTCCC
>JAZHYW010030674.1:0-11805 GCA_037355805.1 Ixodes ricinus | reverse complement strand
CCGTGTGTGATGTTTGTGCATATGTCAGTGTTGTGTTATACGTGCGCTACTTATGTTGGCTGTGATGTATGCGGGTTGGTGGCTGCTCGTGATCGCTCGCAGCACCTTAGCGGACTCTTTTTTTATAGGCTGCTAGAAATCTCGTTAGGTGGCATGAGTTACCCCAATTCCAAATAGTGAGTTATTTATCCATGTAAGTTCGGCATTCGTTATTTTTTTGTTTAGCGGCTCCGTCGTAGGTATTGAAGCCGCTGACCGCCGGCGACGCACGTACGTAAGGTACCTTTGCACGTTTACCTTCGCACGCTGGGAGACTGTTTACTGTGTATAAAGACATCGAACGAGAACAGAGGCCTTCCTGTGTGCTCTCGATTCGGCGGAAAGGAGCGCGGCTCGCTGGGCTCGTTTCTCGCGCCTGCTCTCAGTTGCTGACCGCCATGTTTCGCAATGCAACACGCTGAAACGTGTTTTGCGGAAGGCAGACATGGTGCATCATGTTAAGTTTACACGGCACCTCGTATGTCAGACGAATAACACACATGGCTGCGTGTAAAACAGACACGTTTCTGACCGTCCGCTATGGGACAATGGTTTACAGTCTGGGCGTATTTTTGGCTAACAGTGTACGCTACAGGAGTCTTGGTGTGTATTGTCACTAGATGCACAGAGGCAAATCATGTCTCAAAGATACTGACTCCTGCCAGTATGTTCCACAGATTTGCAGTAGGGATTTTGTTTTCTGGTCCTAACATTTTTAATGTCAACACTAGAGTTTACATCCGCTTTCTCATGTCGGGGGACGTTGCCAGCGTTTCAAGCTTATTCGACATTTACACAATAACTTTGGATGCTGTGACGTCCTACCTCGGTGCTTTATACCGGTGTCAGCAGTGTTTTCAACAATCCATTAACGAATATTTGTGGAGAATACCTGCAGTTTCTAAATTCACATCGGTGCCCACTTAAAAATGTTCAAGAGACGCACCGCATTATACTGTGACAGGCAGTGGGCCTTTAGTTGGTCCGAAATACATTCCACGATCAGTTTTTACACACTCGTCAGGCGTAAAATCATGTGGTGTTCACTGTTTCTTGAAGCAACCCAGGTCATTATTTGCTTTTAAGTATGCATCATTTCCTGCAAATATCAGTCACTGGAACCAACTTCAAGAATATGATGTCGCCTGCCGTTCGCTGGAACTATTCTGTTAATTTCTTGCATCTTACAAGACATCTAAGGACCTAAAAAAAAAGCGGATCCATTGGCGGTTTCTTAGGGAATGCGTTAGCATGTCATTTGGAAAACACCACACACGCCTCACTTTAGAAAAAATGCTGACGCTGACTCTCTTCACTTTTCTGTTTTGGCTTTCTCTTCTGCTTCCTCTACTTGATGCTGTCTCTTTTCGGCTTCGTTAACGGGGTCAGTGTTAGCGTTCCTCCAAGGGGAAGTGCGTGGCATTTCCCATGGGCAATGATCAGCGCATTCCCTAAGAATCCACTCATGGATCTTCCTTGAGCTGTTTTTTCCGCCTACTCGAACCAGCGCTAGTAGTTGGATCATACTCCGTTTTGTAGCCCAAACCAAGGCGTACACGCTGCGCACACCTGCAAGGGGGAGGGGGGGGGGGGATCGGGGTTGGTATTTGGCACGCCCTCCCAGAGTGCTGGGTCTTCCTCGGTCTCTCCTTTCTGGCGAGGCCTCCTGTCGTGGCGGTAGGAGTGGCGCGCTTTTTCCGGATTTCAGTTTGGACGCCCTTTAGGGACACTCGGGCCGTGCTAGGACCTCACGACCGCGACCGAGTGCGTAGACTTTTTTTGTATGTTACGTGCTTCTTGTTACGTTAAGCTTTGTTTTCGTTTCCGGGGGTTGGGCCAACAGACGCACCAGCGTACGGGCTTCCGCCTTTCTGTTTGGCCTCGCACTGCCCCAGGAAAACACCTGTTCGGGCAAATAAATATTATTATTATTATTACTATCATTACTCGCCCCAGCATCCGCGCGCATTGTCTCCTGCCCCGTGACGTCGTCTCCATGGCTCCTTTGTCCTTCACTACTCTCCTCCTCTCTATTTATCGCGCTTCCCCTTTCCACTGCTTTGCTCAGAGACGCCGTTAGCTTTTCTCTGTCATTTAAGTACTAATGCTAACGCATTATTAGAACATTTATCTGTCAGCTGTCTTCTTTCTTGTTAGTTGACTAAACATCAAAATGAAACGTCATTTTTTTTAATTCGTTTTTTAAGTTTGATCGTGGTATGTTTTTTTTCTGCGTTTGTGTCATTGTAGCTTATTGCTGAAAATAGTTGTGCTTGCTGTGTTGTATATTTTTCTGAGCAGTTTCACCGACCCATTTTGAGAATATTGTTATCAAATTGTGTATTTCTCTTGTTCAAGTCTGTTTCGCTTTTGTGTTTTTTTGCACACGCTATACATCAACACTTGTCCCTGACGTCACGGCGTTGCGGTGGCGGTGCTTGGAGCGTGCACACGCGTTTCCCACGAGTCTGGTTTCCACGCATACGCAGTGCCCGGTGTGGCCAGACGCTGACTTCTTTCTAAACAGTGTTGGCCTATCATGGCCCCCTGAGAGAATGATACTATATTCAAATAAAAAAGAAACGCAGCAGGGTGATTTCAGAGAAGATCGACCAAAGGGCGGCTGGCCGACATTTCTAAATCAACTGATGTTTTTATATGCCATTGTCTAGTGTATGGTATTAACGAATCCACACTTAGTTTTGACCAGAAAAAAGTTTGGAGACAGGAAAAACCATAAGGCAGGAAGAGGTGGACAGTTGCATTAACGCGCACTGATAAAGGGGGCATGTTTGAAAGTGAATAACTAAAAGGATAAAATTAGAAGCATTGTATTACTTTTCAAAAACAAACTATGGGTACAACTTGCTTGTAATATAAAGTAACAATATTTATTTAAATTTTATTTTTTTCTCAGAAAATTGCTAAATATGCCTGCTTGAACGACAAATGGCAAAATTGGGAGGCCTGTATCTCATGAAATAATTTAATCGTTATCATATAACTTGAAGGTATTATTCTACTTATATATGGCTAATATTAAAAAAAAGTTATTTGAGTGATACGATAGTCGGGATATATTTAGGCAAGCATAAAAAAAAATCAAACCACGAAAACTTCCGATGCAAATAAAAACAAAACAAAAAACCTTCGATTTTTTTTTATAAATTGGGGTACCCTGTCATACTCTATTTTGGCATTCATTTCTATTAAAAATATGTTGCATTATTTTATTGAGAAAGAAGACACAGCTCCCCAAAGTATTATCCTTTTTCAAAGCCTACACTTAGCAATGCCCTATACGAGCAGTGACTATGAGTTCTAGTTGATGGAAACTAACTCTCTTCTTTCATATATTTTTATTCAGATGAGGTCACTGACAACTAGAGCAATTGGTGACACACTAAAAGTGAGAAGAAACTATATTCAGCATTTTACATAGAGCGTACAAAGAGGTATCATATTATAGACTAGTGATTTGACAAAGGATGATGCAGTATGAAGTTTTACTTTCCGGTATAATTTTTATTTAAAGTAAAAGAAACAACTTTACTTCTACACACAATAATAAAGATAGAATACTAAAATTGTTTAGGCTAGTTATGTATTTCATGGGACAAACCATTTCAAGTAAGCGTGTGCCACCTCGCCGGACTGTAAGCGCTTCGATACTCTCGGTGTACGAATGGATCGTGGCAAGCCGAGATATTTGATCCTGCGCGAGGATAACAGTTTCGTGATTCTCATATGGTGATCAGACAAAGATTATAAACTATCATCAAGTAAAATAGTAAGTTAAATACCCCTCAAAGAAAACTGTGATAAATAAGATAACCCTGCATTCAAAATGAGCAGTCCTTGGGGCATCGAATTCGGCACTTTACACTAAGGTTTTCCTCAGTGTACCCATTTAATAAAGTTTCTTCTAACCAGATCCAACTGTCCGGACTACATACATGTCACATGTTTCTTTTGTTGATGACTTGCACAGCCGCCTCGCGTGCCAAGACTGAATGCCAGGAAAGGCGCGCACCGTCAGCCATTTTCTTCTTTTTCTTTTTTTTGTTGACGATACCGAACAAGCTTATTTTCGTCCAGATATGCAAGATGCACCCAGTTTCTCAAATAGAGCGCTCACCATCGCCCTGGCCGTCTGAATTGCGTTTATTAAATGTTCTCTCAGGTTGTTCAGCGTGGCCTGGTGCTTCACGAGTCCGGCAACTCCTTCGCATGCATTTTCCCAAGTCTAGAAGCAGACAATAACCACTGGGCTTGTGGGCAATCAATCTGTGCAAACTGGTGAAGCTGGTAGTGATTCTTAAAATGACTGGCGGCCCCGTAACTTACGTTCGTCATGTGTGAATATATCTCAACGTTGTCTTTAGCCCACTCTTTCACTTTTTCTAGAGTGAAGCACGTGAGAGCGACGTCGTCACACAGGTACTCACTGATGATATCAACGCTGTTTGTAGATTTTCTTGTCGTCACTACACATGTAAATATCGTAACTTTTTTTCATCAGTGGTATGCTTTAACATTGTCAGGAAGCACGATGGTCCAGTTTTCAGCAAAGTCAAAATGAAAGACAATGCTCCAACGTTGCATGCAACTGCTTTTCATCGTAGATCGCTGTATCTTGCGTTTGTCGGATATGGTTGTGAAATATTCAACTTTCAACCGTTACTTGGACGACTTTTAAAAAAACTCAAAATCCAATGCTTTTTTTTATCACAAGGTCGCCGGATTTTCATGTCGTAAGCACAATCCCTTCATCCTCTGGGATATAAAGTTCCTCGAGTGTAAGAGACTGGCCTTTTGGGCAGTGATCACAGTCTCCTTAAAGACACAGACTTGTTAGTGGATCGCACAAAAATGCTGACCTCATTTCACCAGTGTTGAATGTTGAGCCTGTAACGTTCTCTACAGCGGCAATACAAAGGTAATAATTGGCGCAGCACACTCAAACGAACACTTCCTGGTGTGGAATACATTTGACCCATCTAGGGCACGAGGAATAAAACTTCGCTAGCCCAACGCCGGAATCAGAATGCTTGTCTTTGTATACACGAAAGGCCTCTCGGATTGGGCGTGTCAAGAAGCGCTTTGGCACAAACGTTGTCTCCACGTCGAGCATGACTGAGATCACGTCCTTCTGGTTGGGACCTTGGCGCGAACATTGTGCCTCGTCTTTCGTGATGTACTCTAGGGCAACAGACAGGTTATCAGGGCTGAGGCTTGCACCTCGTGTAAGGATCCGGCTTATACCAGACGCCATGCTTTTCCTTACCTAAAACGTAAACACTGTCGCCATGTTAACCTTTCCTAGGTTAACATGATGACCGTGTTTAGGCTCTATTGTATTTAGGCGGGGCTCGAGTATATGGGGGTTCTGCTCTTTGTCGGTGTGCCTCTTGGTGGCTGATATTATCGCCCACGAAGCCAGCGAGTGGGATGGCGACAGGCATGACTGCTCTGTAAACAGGCACCGGCGACCATATTTTGCTGGTTGGCGCGAACCCCTCATCCTTGACAGCGAGCGGGGAAATTTGAGAAAATAGTGTATCGGCCGTTTTGCCAGAACTAGCGACGAGTGTAGTCTGCTACTTCCTTCAACTATTGCGCCATAATCGTGATCTTCGCGAGAAAATGATTGTTGCTAGCCAGAGAACACTATCACGCAGAAAGGGAATGCTTGAATATGTTTCTATTCTAGATATACGTCAGGGATATATATACGTAAGAGAGAGAGAGAGAGAGAGAGAGTGGAGATAGAGGGGAAGAAAGAGGAGGATATAATGTGGTAGGAAAATAAAGTAAACAAAGTTCCAAGTGGTCGATGGCTGCAGGATCTTTTCTCTGATCACTAGTTCGTAATATGATAGCTCTTTGTACACAGTAGTTTCTTCTCAATTTTAGTGTGTGAACGATTT
This sequence comes from Ixodes ricinus, assembly GCA_037355805.1. Taxonomy (NCBI): domain Eukaryota; kingdom Metazoa; phylum Arthropoda; class Arachnida; order Ixodida; family Ixodidae; genus Ixodes; species Ixodes ricinus. Next base: position 5,836 of record JAZHYW010030674.1, on the reverse strand, counting down.
CTGTGGTTATCAATGGCCTCATCTGAATAAAAATATATAAATGATATGTGTTAGTCTCATGAAACTGGAACTCAGAGTCACTCCTTTTATAGGGCACTGCTAAGTGTAGGCTTTGAAAAAGAACCCTACTTTGGGGGGTTGTTTCTTCTTTCTCAATAAAATAATGCAACATATCTTAATAGAAAGGAATGCCGAAATAGAGTATAACAAAGTACCCAAATTTTAAAAATATATAAATTGGTTTGTTTTTTATTCGCATCGGAATTTTCCGTTTTTAGTTTTTTTCTATGTTTGCGTAAATATATCCCGACCATCGTATCACTCAGACACCTTATTTATTTTTTAAATAATAGCCATTTATAAGTAGAATACTATCTGCAAATTGTATAAATATAATTAAATTATTTCATAAGATACAGGCCTCCAAATATTGCCATTCGTCTTTCAAGCGGGCATGTTTGGCAATTTTTATTAGAATAAATATAACTTAAATAAATATTATTACTTTATATTACAAGCAAGCTGTACCCATAGTTTTTTATAAAAAGTATTAGAATTATCGTAAGGTTATCATTTTAGTTATTCACTCTCAAACCTGCCCCCTCCATCGGGGAATGCTATGTATCTCCTCGTGTGTTTTGGACGGGTTTTTTTATTCTGACGTTTGTACCATACAAAAGCGAAGAACCGTGCCGTTATGACGATATCACAGTAGAAAAACCGGTGCATTCTTCTGGCAACATTGGGGTCCTTATTCTCAACAAGTATTGAACCCTTTCGAGTCGGAATGGTTGTATTCTAGAATAGAAGAAAACTTAAAAGCTTAGCGGAATTACATTTCTTTAATTTGGCGTTCATTATTTTCTTACGAGGTCGTAAATTCCGAAAAAGAAAACGCCCTTTTGTATCTTTTAGTTTTAACTGTTTTAGAAAATAAATAAAAGAAGCATACAAACTGTAGTGCCTCGTTGCAGTCAAGAATGCATTTGTGAATCTATATATCTGCAAACGAAATTCCTTGATTCATTGTCGTTAAGAAAGGAAATTAGGAAGTTTGTGCTTCGGTGAAATCAAAAAGGTTGAATCCTAAACACCATATTACGAGCTCAACGCGGCGGCGTCATCCTGCGTGAGTGCTCGCTACAAAGCACGTGGTAGTGATCATTGAGTTTGTGCTGCGCTGTATGAATCCGCAGAGAGGATTTCAATGCGTACGGTGATGTCGTTCACATATATCCAAGAGTGTATGATATTCATTTGCAGCAAATGTTCTTGTTTTTTTTGTTGTTTTTTGTTTTCTTCTGCTTCCGGTTACGCGCAGCGCCTGCTCTGGGGTCTGTATCCCATCTCACAACTGCAGTGCTGACAAGAGCACGGCCGGGGGCGCGTGATATTCGAAGGTGGCTTTAAAGCGCATATTCTCGAACAATCAAAATTGTTCGGCAGATCTATGCTATAAACCTTTTTTTTCACTTCATGTTGCGACAGGCTGAAGCTACAAGGGCCAGCATAATGTCATGAACGATTCATGTAATGCACGAACGCGCGTGCTTGGCAGAGGTCCGGAACTTGCTCTTGTAGCTTCTGCTACACTCATATGTCACGCGCCCTTACTTACTTTTACCATAGCTTGTTTTACTGCAGGGCAAAAGAAAACTACAAACGCGAGGTCAACGCTCAATCAAGATGTTCATGCTCCATGCAAGGACGCACATTGAAAGCAGCTTCACGAATCCAAAGCTTGTTGCTTTCTCGGATCCTATCGGGCACTGCAATATAAAAAGTTTGAAACTATTACTAGAATGCGGTTGTGTGTTGTTGTTGTTGTTTTTATGGAAACACAAATTATCCTTTTGATGTCTTACGAACATACGGCAATTAGCTGGTTCTTTCACCCACGATACTGCTATCATACTCGATGCCAAGATAACCAAAAATAATTGGGCGGATGTACAAAAAAAAAAAGGCGCTTTTGTCACCCCCTAATTCGGGATTTGTGTGTTCAGTGTAGGACTTTGAACTAGATACATGCTCATATTGTAAATATTTTATTCACTCATGCGTCAGTGGGTGCCGCTACTAAAAGAATTGCAGTTAACGTCTCCTCTTTTTTTTAAATTTTCCCAATCTAAAAAACGTTCACACAAGCCCTGGTGGAGAGCTTTCTGGGAGAGCATCGAAATAAATTAGGTTATTGGCGCACGTTTTACCAAACGTTGCGAAGACCTTACAAGAATTTTCATTAAGCTATAAAGAACATATTTTAAACTGTAATTAGAAAAAAAATAAAAAAATGTGTGATATTGTATTGACCGGACGTTGTAGTAACACGCCAAAAACGAAAATCGTGAGACAAAAAAAGAAGAAATATTTAATATTAGCTAGAACAGGTTTATACAATCATATTTTATTCATTTGAGTTAATTATCTACTTAGGTCAGATTTGTTTTCAATTAGTTTTGTTTAATTATTCTATCTACAGAATACTGTACTTCATTCTTGATGTTGTTTAAACATGAAAAGACGGATTGTTCTATGTTCCGAATCAATGAAAACAGCATAAAAGAATAAGTTCACCCAAACGCAATGATGCCGCAGAGTGTCAGTTTAATTAAGGTCATTTTATACTTCATGTAAACCCCGCCATACGTCTTGTTGGAGCAGAAGTGGATAGATTTTTTTACACAGTAAAAACGCTTTGTTTGTTATAGTACACCAACATATCTAAACATAACACCAAACATCCCCAAACCATTATATTTTTTCATCACTACTCTTGAAAGTTTTCAACCGAAATGTTTCCTGCCAGCTTCCTGCACATCCCGCCGTTGGGATCATTGCCTGTTACATTGTGCTCCATCCAAAATATGAGCAGTCTCTTTGCCGCAACAGAAGTTCAAAGCAACAAAATTAATTCTTCAGCGATGAATTGTGACCTCTGAACTTGAACACAGTTGACATGCCTCTTAAATTTTCTTTTTTTTTTTATTAAGCCGCGGAAGTCAGTGGTTTCGAAAAACACCAGCGATGATTATGTGAGACAAAACGGCTATACTAACTAATATATGTTAAATATGACATATGCCTCCATTGCATGTAAGATTCTTTTTTTGTTTTCTTGCACGCATATTGCGAGCAAGCCTCATGTTCATCGACGGAACAGCGTTAACTTCTGGTTCGCGCTTCATTCACAAAATGTTCCGAGCAGACTCGAAAGGATGGCGTTGGAGAAAAGTATTTCCGGTTTACGGACGCAACCCACTGACGCCGAAGGTCTTGGTCGTTTGGAAAGTGATTAAGTTTGAAGGCATTACAGCCGCAATTGCACCGCCGGGTCCCGTGCGCGATACAGATGCCCTCCAAGAATATTATGCACTCTCGGTTGGTATTCGTGCAGTTTATTACCAAACAATGTGCTCCCACACCCTAAAAAAAGGGTATCACCTTACACATTTTTTTCCCATGTAATGCAACCCAAAACTTTAGTTCGACGTACAGCGCACTATAGTCGAACAGACGGCCCCAAATTTTACGAGTGGCTTGATAACGGTGCGATATAACTTATTAAATAGCTAAAGTACGTATCAAAGACCACAGAAAGAAAACACTGAGGTTTTGCAGTAGGACCAAGAAAACCCCGATTATTTTTTTTTTGTAGTCAGTAACACGAACATTAACTATTTTATTAAGTTGTACCACACGGCTATCAAGCCTCTCGTGAAAGTTAGTACCGTCAGATTGACGTCAGTGCACTGTACGTCGAACTATAGTTTTGGGGTGTCTTATATGGGACAAAGGCTGTAAGAATACACCCTTGTTTTTAGAGTGCATGACTAGGGAATGGCCGTTATTGAGTGCGCTAGCTCTAATTAAACCTGAAGTAAACAAATGAAGAAAATCGCGAAGAAAACAAGCGAACTCGGAGCAACACACGCGTCCAAGGCGTTCAACCGGGTACGCTTCTCGTTCCTAACTAACCAGGAAGGCGGAAAGCGCGGGTAGCCCTTTCCCCCTTTTCTCTTTGGCCTTTTTCAGTAAAAGCGTGCTTCCTGGTAGAATGCTTCGTCAATGCCTCTTGAACAGGGAGTTCCCCAGGAATTGAAATTTGGGGGGGGGGGGGTCTAAATGTTTAGGGGGAAGGGTGCTGATTAAAGGGTGCCTTCAGAAAACAAGGGGTACACCCCACCTAGGGGGTGTACAGGGAAATCACTGTTACTGAATGCTTCCTTATGATCTGTCAAAGTAGAAGCGGCTTATGTAGCCATCAGGCAAAGATTTTATATTGAAAGTCTCCAAGACCTCCCGCATGTGGAAGATCTTGTGGGCAGATTTATGTGGGAAGGAACATGTAATCGCTTTGTCCACTGTTGTATTGGAGTTGTATATTGCATTCCGCTGTCTTGTCGTAAGGGCTATGTGGGCTAAACGGGATGCTACATGAATGATAGACTTTGGAAGCACCACAACTCTCTTCGTACAAGTACGTGTGGACATTTGGCAGGCCACTGCAGTAGGTGCGGGCGCGCCAGTTTTTAAAATACAATTGTTTTCGGGCGATTTAAAGGGCGGACAGCGCGGGAGGTCTTAGAGGCTTTTAATATAAATACGATGGGTGATGACTGCATACGCGACCCCTCACTTGCTTTGACAGACGCTAAAAAAGCATTCCTATCGGCAACAGTGCCAAGCACACATTATGTTTTTATTTATAAATACTACATACTCCGATTTGGAGCATGAGTGACAAAACACTTCAAATACACAAAAAACAACAGTCCAACAGCCGACAGTGCATAAACATTAACAATGGGCTCATGTAAATACACTTCGAAGCATAGATACAAAGTTAAAACGCCAATGATTTTCGTTATAAACGGGAGTGTATTTTGAGATTATAAACAGGGGGTATTGAACAGCGCATGTGCAACCGGCGAACGAACTATTATTTGTCTTGTTTTCTGAAGTCCTATTAAAATTCTAGTTGTGAGTAAGCAATTGTCTCTAGTACCACTCCTCTTTTCCGCCCTTCTGTTTTGAGCGTTTTTTTATTTCTTCATAAACCACTGCCAACTAGCGCAGCTTTCAGCCCAACATCAATGGTTTTCTCAACTCTATGGAGCTCCCATTAAAGCACATTAGGAGGAGAGCGACCAAAATATTTTCCGGATTAAAAAGGCTTTAAACGTTTATACTTTTTAATCGTCAGAAAGGACATTTTATTGACTTTCCTCGGTGTCTCGAATGTAGAGATGACAAATCAACGCGTGCAGGGAGAAGAAATATGCGCTTTGCGATTGGTTCGCGCCAATCATTCAGCTGACTTCACACCGTAGACACGATCGCTGCAGTCGTATGATTTGAGGCTGGTTTTGTGCTCCCAGGGCATGTAGTTGACCACGGCTGTACAGAGCATATAAGGCTGCAAAGTAGAAAAAGATATCATAACTTCAAAGGAAAGCACAAAGCGCCGGAACAAAAATTATGACCCTTCACTAATACGGGGGAAGGCAGTTGCTCGCAGAATGCGTTTAAAGGCGTTAGTATATCGTTCCGGTAACTCCAATAACGATATCCGATACACCTCTGGCTTCTTTGCAAGTGCATCGTATTGGTATCAAGTATCGTTATCGGAGTTATCATAACGATCTGCTAAAACCTCTTACTGTCCGGTTCGCTTTGCTGCCATACTGCATGCAGTCTTTAACGAGTTACTCGACAAAAATAATCGCTTACAAGTACAATGACACTTGGTTAAGAAGTATTAAATTTCACTTTTCCGACTGCATGATATTTTCAAAAAGACAGATAGTTCTACCGGTTTGAAAACGAATCTTTT
>JAZHYW010030673.1:0-29422 GCA_037355805.1 Ixodes ricinus | reverse complement strand
GACTCTTCAGGTCATCGTGGCCGGAGAGGATGGAATCCTGCTCGGTGATGGGAGCTTTGGGAGATGACGATTTCGTTCGCCTCTTCACCCTCCTCTTTGACTCCGCCCTCTCCCCTTGAGATGTTGAGCCAAGATCTGACTTGCACATAATTTCTTCTCCTTTCTTTTTCCAAGTATTTCTTTGTCGCTGGTTTCCTCCATTTCGGACGCCTCTTCGTCTGACTTCATTCGGTCTTCAGCTTGGTCTTCACGGACAAGAGCACTGAACGAGTTGGTGATGACAACATTGCTCACTGTCTCTTGCGTTGCAGAGCATGACGACGCCGACCTGTATTCGCACTTCTCAGTCCGTGAGATTGCCTCTACGTGGGCTGTGCTGTGAGGCGGTACTGACCTCTGCCGAAACCTCTGTTTGTGCTGTTTCTTCTGTGTCCATCAAGTATTCTGTAGGAATCTGGAGAGATGCAGCCGTTCGGTTGGCGTACGTTTCAATACAGTCTTCGGGATCGTGGCCGAATTTTCGGCATGCGCTACACCAGGGAGCGCGGCACTGGCCTCGGACGTGTCCGACTTGCCTGCATCGTAGACATTGCGGTGCTCTGCCAGGTACGGAGACAAGTACGGTGGTTCCCAGAATCTTGAGCTGATGCGGCAAGCTGTCCGCAGTCACCCCTTCGTTCAATTCAATTGACAGTATTCTTGTGGTCGTCTCTACTTCTTCGAAGCCGGAGCAGTGCCACTTGTCTCGAACGATGCTCTTTATTTTTCCAAACGAAGAAAAAGCACTTGCTACGTTTGCATCTGGGACACTAGTTGGAACCCAGTGCACCTTCATGGACAGCGCAGTCTTGCTCCCGTCTATTATTAAACATGTCTTGCTCTTTACTTGGATCTCTCTGAGCTGCAGCAACCTCTCTTTCTTTGGCAGAACGCACTGTGAGCAGCCACACACGATTGTACTGGTAGGCCCCAAGCGAAGCTAGCTCGTTGGGGTTGATGACTTTCTTTAAAGCAGGACCGAAATCGTCGATGCGGTATGGCCGGGCTGATGGGTCCGCATGAAGAATCAGTGAGTTTTCAAACAGCTTACCGTTGGGAAGAGGTGGCAGTAAAATCTTATACTCCGTTGTCCTTGGTGCAGAGGGGCAGAAGCAGAAATGATTTCAGAATTTTACCGGCTAGGCTTAGCCGTTGAGATTTCCTTTACGGAGCCCATTTCCAACGCGGCCATTCAGCTCGTCGTCGTCTTCGAACTCCCCCGGCCACCGATCCCCCTGTAGTCAGTAACGCGTACATTAGCTATTTTAAAGAGTTGTACCACACGGCTGTCAAGCCTCTCGTGAAAGTTGGTACCGTCGGTTCGACGTGCAGTGCGCTGTTTCGGGGTGTCGTTATATGGACACAAAGGGATCCTCATCGCACCCCCCCGCCACCATCCGCATCCGATAGTGTCCCGTGTCACGCGTGACAGCATGTGGCCAGCGCGACATGAGCTATGGGTCTCTGCCTACGCTGTACATACCCGCTTCAGTCTTGTCCGGCTCTGACTTAGCATTATGGAAGCCACGAGAGGGAGATTAGTCCTACCCCTCCGATCGAAACATAGAGACGACATTGGAGATGGGTCTCTCCTAAGATGAATACAAAGACTGCTTTCATGGACTATCGGTTTCACCTCTATGTTGTACCGCGGCGATTCAAGCTAGAAGTCGCGAGCTCACTCTGCGGCTAGCAGCCGCTCTTAAGTCGGAACGAAGAGCGTTGTCCGCTGAGACTGTGCCTTCGACTGCGAGAGATTTGAACGCGGCGCATCACGGAGCAGTTTCCTGCGGTACATTCATAACGGTGAAACAGAGTATAGTGATGGGCCAAACTTTTCCCAAGATTCGGCAAAGATTCGGCTAAAATACATTGTTACCAGACTTAACGTTGAAATTTATTTTTTCTAGCGAAAGAAGGTTTTACGTTGTTTTTTTCTTAACTTAAATGCAACATGTAATGCATATTGACACAGTTATTTCTAAATAAGGTGACATTCTACAAGATAATTGTATCGGTGTCGTTTTTGTGTGTTTACTGTCAATTTTAGTGAGTCCTTGCAGAAGTGGCGTGGTTGGGTTGGGTAGAAGCGAGCGTGGCGCAGTCACGAATCACGCCACGAGAGTTTCGGTTTTGAGGCATTATTAGCGCAAGCCTGCTTGTGTGTGTCATGTACAGTCGGCACGGAATGAAACGCGAACACTGGGTGCATGGTTTTCGCTAGATGCTGCTACCACTTGAACCAGATGGGAGCTGCAAGAAGATGGCTCCTCCTTCGATGTGTTAGACTCTTGCTCAGTGCATCCAAATGTTCGGTGTTGCTTCTCCAGGTGACTCAGCGTGGGTCGAAAACCATGCGCTCCTTGTTCGCGTTTCATTCCGTGCCGACTGTACATTGTTAAAATGAGGGCAATAACGCTGCGTTCTTGCTTTCTCTGAGACTCACCGTTCTGTGTGCAAAAACGAATGCAACGGTTGCTGAGCCTTCACCAGAAGAGATAATATTATTGTAAAAATGCATGTCTTTCGATTAGAGTCACTTGACGTCAGCTTTGCATGAAAGTGTGCGTCCTATATTAGCAACCCCATACAAAAATGGTCTATGGTCGTCTAAGGAAAATTATATGAGAGGCTATCACCCCTATGGCCCTCTATGGTCGGCCATAGAAATCCATAAGGACAGCTACAGCCAGCCATAGAAAAATCTATGGCCCCGTGTCTAAAGACTGAGAACCAATAAATTTTCTTTACCCGCCTCTAGAAAATTCTATGTCCACAAGTCTAAAGACTGGGAACCAATAAATAGTCTTTAGCCGTCTATAGAAAATATTATGGCCCTGAGTGTAAAGACTGGGAACCAATAACATTTCTTTAGACGCCTATAGAAAATTACATTGGCCCCGTGTCTAAAGACAGCGAACCAATAAATGTTCTTTACCCGCCTATAGAAAATTCTTTGGCCTCGAGTTTCAAGACTGAAAACCAATAAATTGTCTTTACCCGTCTATAGAACAATTTATGGCCCCGAGTCTAAAGACTAAGAACTAATACATCTTCTTCCCACGCCTATAGAAAATCACTACCGGCGCTTACTTTTTAGTAAATACACTCCACGTTAGACAATTAAATCAATACTAAATTTCTTTAATGCCGGTGACAAACCATGACCCAAAGTATGTTCTCTGCTGTTGCAACGAGTCGTGAAAACCAGTAATATTTTTTGTTTAAAAAATCCATTAAAATACTTATGCAACAATTAAAATTAATTATTACCCTCCAAAAGTGAAAATAAATTACACTGGCGCCGAACACTGCAATCAAGCAATAGCTTGATTGCAATCTTCAGCACTTCAGCGTACTGCATGTCATCACTGCGTTGTCAACGCGATTCATCAAACTTATTAAAAATATAATTAATAAATTTTAGTTAATTAGCCTAATGATCTACATTTGTTTTTTTCAGGGTGTTGAATTAAGAGATGGGGCTATTTCGAGAGACAATTCAAATAATATATTAGGTACGAGTAATATTTGCTCCGCCTCTCCGTGTTTTTGACGACAAATGATGGGTCACGTCGGCAAAGTCGGATTCAAAACTTAGAGTGCCATATATATACAGCTAGTGCAAACGTAGCATATTAAGAGAGGGGTCCGGTGCCGCTGCGTTGTCCGCTGTTGTGTGGGGCAGTGTTCTCCTTGTGTTCTGTGTATTCTGTGTGTTCAGACATGTATGTATATCTACCATCTAGCGTTCTACAAGTCGGGGGTCACCGTTACTTGAAGTAGGTCACCGTTACTTGAAGCAACATTTTTTTAGAGTTTGCTGGCTAAAGAGAGCCATAGGGTAAGCCATAGAGAAGTCTTTAGCCAACCGTTAGACAAGCTAAAGAGCGCTATGGCTGGACAGCGATAGGGCCATAGACAAAGCTAAAGAGGCCCATAAAGGCGACCATAAAAATGCTAAAGATAGCCATAGAAAATTCTTTAGCTAATTGGGCCAAATAGCTAAAGCCGACCATACAAAGAATTTTCTATAGCCGACCATAGGACATTTTTGTATGGGACGTCTCATTTTAAACCTTTAAAATGCCAGTTTCTGGTATGAGGACACACACGAACGTTTAGGAAGATAGGGAAAGTTAGAAACGTCGGATGTGCAACGTACGAGCATTATAGTTCTGTGTTTAGTTTTATGGAGATAGAGGAAAATCGCGAAATAACGCTAATTGAAAAAGCAATATTATTTTGTTTTGGCACACACTGCTTCTGAGCCGAAAACAGAGTTGTTATATTTGAGAGGAGTGATTTAAAGTAATTGTCGGCCAATGTTTCAGCTACCTCGTTGCATCACTGGAAATGTCAAATGAAAATCACGTCATCCAGAATGTACTGCATCATTTGTTGCTTGCGCAGTGGACTGCGTAAATTACTGGTCGATCTTCTATTCTTGAGGCAGAAAATATTGAAGAGAACCACACTCACTCACAAACGCAGTTACCGTTTTGCCTACTCACTCCACACCTCGCCGTAACCACTGGTTGTACTACGCTGCACCACCGTGCACTTCACGATAGTAACCGCACGACTGCACGGCGTCCATTTGCAATCCACGGCCACGCGTCGCGTTCTCGCGTGTGCGCAGACATTTGCCGAATATTTGCCGAATCTTTGCCGAACTTTCCTTCAAAAGTTCGGCATTTGCCGAACTTTTCCGAATTGGAAGTTCGGCAGATTCGGTCCATCACTAATGAGTTCCACGCTCAAGCATTTCTTAAAACATCCTTAGCAGCAATAACATTCACCTAGAAAGTCTAACCTTTAGAGACTTGCGCTTATTATATGGTTGTACATGATCATGATCTCTCTTGACATTTTCAAAGGGTGCTTTTAGTTTTGTGTACTAATTTGTTACATCGTTGTCTCTAGCGCGCTAATATGTTGCTTTTTGTTTGTCTTCCTGCATGCTTGTTCAGGCCATTTTAGGGGCCCAGGGAGTCGTCAAGCTGCTTGCTGCAGCTTTTTTTCTTGGGGCCCACCATTATGAAGGATGAAAATAAACTATTATTATTATTATTATTATTATTATTATTATTATTATTATTATTATTATTATTAATATTTTTATTTTTATTATTATTATTATTATTCTATGAACACCCTGCGTCCCCTAATAGCCACTACCGATCGCACAGCAAACAGCGCCGCGAGTGGCCACTTTTGAGTCAGCGCAGGAGAGCGAGCTCTGCCGCCGCTCCCGCTCTCCCGCGCTTGCGCCAGTGAAGTAGCTGAAGCAGGCATGTGGACCTTGCAACACCCAGCGATGTACCACTGCAGTCGAGTTGCGACTGACGAAGTCGTCTCCTAATGAGTACGCGCGACGCCGCCGTTGAGAGGCGCGCATATCGGCACTGAATCAGCTGTTTATACTGAGAGAGTTTGGCCAAGGGGCGGAGCTTGCTGCCCGCTAGAACCAGATGATTTCGCGATAACACAAAACGGCGCTACTTTTTTGTCTTGTTTATTTCTGAGAAATCGCAAAGACTTCCTATGAGTCAGAGCCACAAAATGGCGGACGGAAGTAGTCATCCCCCGGTTGTCAGACTACGCTGCTGTGGTTGCGAGGCTGTCAAAATCTCCTTAGGAGGCCAAACTCTCTCAGTATAAGCGGCTCTGCACTGAGTTAGATCTCCAGGGTGCCCACAGGAGGCTCTGATCAGTCACTGGCGGACTGGATGCGCAGGCTTCTTCTTAATGCGGCCATTTCCGTACACGAGAAAGCATGCACATCTCTCTGCGTGGGGCGCTGGTACCCTACCATTCACCCACGTTCCACGCTGCTAACCTTGCTGCTCAAAGGATTGTTTGTTTCTCGTGGCCCAATGGTGAACTGTTTGTGTTCCGAATGACACGTCGGAATCGGGGAAGAATTCTGGCGTGTCTTTCCACCAGATATCCCGAGGCTGTCGATCTGTGCTTCGAGTGTATTGATCTCCGAGGCTGTCGACTGTTCCCAGAGGTTATCGATCAAAGTCACGGCACGCGGACGGCGTACACCATCTGCGATAGATTCCGGAGAACCCTGTTCGCAATCTACACAAAAATTTTCACCGACAATCACGACAAGCCAAAGTGTTATGTGCTTTTATCAGCCTCCACGGAAGCACTAGAGGCTTTGAAAGCTATTGCAGAAGTATGAACGAGATTTTGTTTGAAAGAACAAATATTCTTGGTGTAGGGATCAGTCTAAGTGGAGAATTGTATATATTTGATTTAGAGGTACGTACAATTCTTTATTCATTATTCTAAAACATTTACCTTTTATAACACTATAATGCATTTTTGTTATACTTAGTTTTCTACAATGTCTTTTTTGTGTGTAAACGTCAGGTACTCTTATTCCTTAGTAAAGCATTTAGTAGATGATTGCTCTAATGACAATCAAATGAATAACCAAGATAATGTTCACACTCTGCGATTTTCGTGCCGTAGCATTACATCGGGGAGATTCAGCATGCGGGTCTTTGACCATGCAGCACTGTAATTGTTTTTTATTTCTTTTTTCTAGTGATGCTAAAACGTAATGCTCAGAATTAACATTCAACGCCAGTCGTCGAGAATCTAGCAACACCTTACGCGAACCTCGCAATTCCAGCAGAGCGCGAAGAATGACGCAGAGCAGGCTCCGCGGTACCTTCCAAATATATTACGGGTTCGCTTCTTCCTTGGCGGCTTCACCAATGGGCTTTGGAAGCTCTTTGTGACATTTACGAAGAAAGAAGGAGAGCAGGCGTGCACAGCTTTGATCAGTGTTCAAGCCCGCGCTCCCGTGACTATGACTGCATGCACCCACAGAAAGTTGTCCCCGAGTACAGCAGTGACACTTCTACGGCCGCGCAGCGGCATAGCTCCCGGAGTGGCGTTACCAGCCAACTAGGTGTAAAGCCCCTCTATCCTGGGAAAAGTGGCGCCATTCATTGTTGTGAGAATTCTCGAGACACGTGCCGCGCGCCACTTCTGGGAAGAACATGGCGTCTGAAATCTAGCTCAGTGCTGCGCTGTGCCGCCATGATCTTCTCAAGGGCTGCACGTTGCACGCGCCTAGTGCATCGCTGCACCTTGCGCTACTGTCACGCCTCACTGGAGACATCGAGTGCGTATTCGGTCCGGCCGAGGGTCAGTGCTGCCAGGAGGCGTTGGTGCTGCTCGTAGGCAACTCGAGAAAAGAAAACGCCGAAGAAACTGAGGATTGAGCTCGAGAGGCTCGAGAGCTGTTTCTGTTCTGCAGGTCGAGAGACAAGCGAGCTCACGATGAAGGCGCTAGACAAGTCGGCTAGACGCTCAAAAGGAGGCACGAGACGGCACATGAAAAGCGATGGCAGTGAGAAATCAAAAACGGTACGTGTTTCCTGGCACAACGCATTTCAAAATTACGGTCACAACGATACCGGAGCGTGTGAGTATTTGCAACCACGAATCTCTATGACAATTTGCTGGATCGCGCTTCCTCGCTCCGCGAATATGGCCACCGGATGTTCCGAATCGATCATCCCGTGCCTCTGTAAATCTTCCAGGTGAAACGTTGCAGAGGCTGGACAGCTGTGCAGTGAAAGACAATTTCTGCTGCTTAGCCGTCATTCGCCAAAGAAGTCTTTGAAAACCCCATGAAAACCCCGTAGCAGACTTTGAGAACCCGTGTGGGGATCGGTGGCCGAGGCAGGGGTGGGGCTCAATCCCCACCCCTGCCTGTTTCGATCTGGATGAGAATCGTAACTGCATGCGGTCGTGTATCACCTCTGCGTGGTGCACGTTAAAGAGCCCAGGCTAGCGGTTGTAGTGCACTGGCTAAATTTCTCACGTACAGCTGGGAGACCAGTCGCCCGTTGAGGCAGACTAAGAGACGCTGTATAAACAAACACACCCCCCAATTTTTGCTTTGAGAACCCGTTGGAAGTTTTACGAAAAAGCAGCACCGCAGGGAAAGGGCTCAAATCGTCGAGCGCGTCCCGTGGTCAGGCGGCGTGATCAAAGGTCATGCATTGGCACGCCGAAGCGCTGCGTCAATGCGCCTTCGCACGCTTGGACACCGATCAAGAGTCGACGCAGTGTGGATGTGTTAACACTTCGGGAAAGTTTTGACGCTGTGTCGCGCGTACATGTCTTTGCTGGATTCATATCGGTTGCGGAGTTCTGGATCATCTATCTATTATAGCGACTTTCTCTCCCTGATCAGTAATTGCTATCTATAAATACATAAAAAAAATGTTGCTACTATGAGGAATGGCCATGTTCGAAATCTACTCAAATGGATCCGAATTAATCGCCTCACATGGCAACACGGATTAAACAACGCCGTGGAGCAGCAATGTAGGGGAGGTAGATTTTCGAGCGCAACTTAAAGGGCAACTCCGCCGAATTCCAAGCAATTTGAGTTAATAGTTGAATATATATCCCGAGGTAGCAGTAAACGATTGTGTAATTTCTTTCCAATAAGTATAATATTTTTGGTGCGATTTTTATTTAAGGCGCGCCAAAAACCGGGACCATTCCTGTGGCGGGCAACATTGCTCCTGTGTTGTCACCTACTTGATCTAACCACGTGTTAGAAATCATGTCATCGGCTACAAAGCGGCCGAGCGCAGCCCACACCACATACAATTATAAAAGTCCGTGCACTGAAATTCTGGTCGTCATCACGGTGAGTTCGAGCGAAGACACGCATTGGATACGAATTCTGCGTCAGTGCTCGGCTGGGACTCGTGTCCAATGAACGCGTCGAAGGACGCTCGGCATCGGGCTGGGGTCCAATCACTCGGTTGGCACCATCCGACTGTGATGACGTTGCATGGAGCAAGAGTTCGAAGGCCTTCGTTGTCTGCCACGATCTTCAGTCTGCTACACCCGACGGCGTCTGAACTACGGCGGCAGCAGCTAGTGTTTTAGCTCAGAAGAAGGTGAATTTTCGCAGGCGCTTCATTATAAGACATTAGTAGAAACTTAAGTTCAGCTTAAACCCCAAGGAAATATGTCAGGATGGGTTTGTAAAAGTCTGTCGCGCTCAACGTCGCAAACTGGCGCTCTCGGCCGCAACGAACGCTGCCGACGATGACGCATGCTCGCACTGGAGCACACAAGGGCGTGCCAGAGCCATGTATAGAGAGAGTTTGGTCAACGGGAGGAGCAGGCAGAGCCAAGGCGTGCACCAGACACCAACGTTACTAAAACCGTCAGTTGGGAAACTCACCCGTGAAACCCGGGCCGCTGGCGTCCACCGAGACCGAGCTAAATACGATAACAGCGCCACCCTTTAGCGACGAGTTTAAACATGAAAGTTGCTTTACATAGCTACTGCAAGACAGCCCTGCGAGATGGCGCCACCGGCCCCTGCCCGACTCGACGTGCAGCTGTGCAGTTCCCGGAGTGGACACTGCGGGAGAAATGGCGGCGTTGCGATCGCCATTAGCTCGGTTCTCGAGTACGGATCGGAGCCACTTCTTTAAAGCAGGCTTTATGGCAGTTTCCCAACTGAGTGGTTCTAGTAACGTTGCCGGACACAGATAGATGGCTTGGAATGCTCTGTTGGCCAACCAGAAGTCGAAAAGAATCCCCTAACGATGGTAGCGAGATATAATTTTAAAAAGTGCGTAAGAGTTAAATGAAGTAACTTTTCATGGTTGAAAATAAGGTGCACATGGTGTTTCGATTATAATCATGCAAAAAGATCTTAGGAACGAACGTACCCCTCTAACTCTTTTTTACTCGGACAGAGTGTGACCGCTCGGACGGCAGATTCCCGGCCCTCGGCGCCTGGCTACGGATAATGTCGACCGTTCCCCTAATTCCGCTCTTCCATCATTATTTTGGATGACCGTGATTGAAACATCACGTGCACCATATTTTCAGTCACCGAGAGCTACTCCGACGCACTTATTAATTTCGTTTCTTCCGACCACCGCCAGGTATCATTTCCGGCTTCTGGTTGGCCGCATCCGAATTTGTGAATACGCCCTGAAACACGCCCAGCCCGCTTTCGGCCAATGGTGTCTCCTCATTTGGAATGCTCTGTTGGCCAACCAGAAGCCGAAAACGGGAGGAGCAGGCAGAGCCAAGGCGTGCACCAGACACCAACGTTACTAAAACCGTCAGTTGGGAAACTCACGAAAAGTGGACAAATTCATTAATGCGATAACTACGCGTCGCAACAAAAGAAAGCTTGCGGCGTTTTAGTCCTGGGCCAGAGGCCCATTTACGAAAATTATTAAAGTTTGGGATAATAAAGGTGTCAATTATTTTTGCGTAATTAAATTTTTATTTATTGTGTTTAAGTGCAAGGTTTCAATTAGAATATTGCTAAGCATCATCGAAAAACATTAAATCAAGAAATTGCAGAACGATAGAAGGGACGCCCGGTACTTTACGGCTTTCTGAAAAGCGGAACAACTTCGACGGGTTTTTAAGTTTCGGTTTGCAATCGGAGCACTTCTCGGCACCGACGGTACCACACACCGTGGAGACATCGTGCGACCAACCTCTGCTGCGCTGTCCTCGCGCAACGCAGCAGAGGTTGGCTAATTACGACTGTTCTTAGCTAAAGCAGTGTCTTTGAATTACGAGGTCTAATTTGTTTCCTATAGTATAGTTTTATACCTATCACGGCTCAAAGTTTGGTTTCGGGTGTCTACGTCAGCTAGTTCAGCTTTAGCAGCTAAACTAGCTGCTAAAGCGATGGCAACACTGGTCATCAGGGGTACGGCCCCAACTTAAGGTCACAAGGGTGCTGCAATGCGTGGCACAATGATTCAACCGCAGTTCCACCGCGGCATGACGTCACCAGGGTGCTGCGCTAGTCTTCCTTGACTAAAAGTTAACCTCCTTGCCGCCTGCTCTAAAGAGAAGCTGGTCACATCTCCAAAATCGGTTTTAGTGGAGTACGTTGCTTAACTTTGCTGTAATATTTCGGCTGTGGTCATATTTTGTGCCACTAAAGCCATACCAGGCCTTTATTTTTGTTTTGTTTTCGACCAGAATGAGCATATCATGCTCGGAAACTACACTTGGCACAATCTTGAGCTCAACTTACTGGCACAACACTCAGAGTCTTCAGCCAGGCGTGCGAGGCTATTCTGGTCAAAGCACGTTAGTATGCCTTATGGCAGCTGCACTGCGAAGGGGCAAGGCTTACCTCAGCAAATCCACGTCAAGGTGCTTTCTCGCAGAGCGAAAACGTTTATTTCGATATGAATTATTGTTATGTCGACAATCGTAAGGAGACTCGATAAAATTTGTGAACGACAGACATTGATAAACCTGGACACAAGTAACTTCGATTGTAAAAAGCTCGAGCAGAGGACTGCAATGATAGCTGCAACATAAAGATTTCCGTTCGCAGATCTCGTCTTATAGTTGTTAACCGCACAAAAGTACAGAAGAAATAAGCGATAAAGAAATATTATATACTGTAAACGACTTAATTTTCGCGGGGTCAAATTTTCGCGAATCGAGCCAAAGCTGGAAGTTTGAAATTATTCGCGGGTTCTAATTTTCGCGAATCGAGTGTAGCTTCCGTAGCGTTCACATCTTGCCCGAATTGTTCGCGGGACGTATTTTTAGCGAATTGTAGGCGATTCGCGAAATTCGCGAAAATTAGGTCCCCGCGAAAATTTATTCATTTACAGCATACTAATTGAGATAAATAAATATGCAGCCCCACTCAAGTGTCCTAATTAAAATCTCCCCCCCCCTCCTTTTCACATCCACCCCCCCCCCCCACAAAAAAAAAACACAAAAAAAACAACAACATAGTTTATGGCGTTGGAAGATCGGAGGAGTAGGTCCAGACACTTTTGCCTAATGGGGGAACTTCCATAGGACCGCCCTCTCCACTGCCACTTTCCGTCGCCCCATCACCTCCCAAACACTTCCGCCACCATTGCTCTTCGTATTTCAAAGCTAAATAAACTTCGCAGTAAAGCCAACTTTGGAAACCACCCTTTCGCCGAGTAGTAGTAGTAGTATGGGGTTTGGGGGGGGGGGGGGGGAGTTCGGGAAACTGACTGTTGTTGGGGCGTACTTAGATGCCCATGTCACAGTCGGAGGGGGGAAGGGTTCCCCTCCGACCCTTTTCCCTCCTTTATTTCCTTTCGCCGATTCGGGTGCATGTTATGTGTTTTGGCACTTCAACAGAAAATACAACAAAAAGTGGGGAACTTTGATTGTGATTATTCCCACAGAAAGATAACATTATTGAAAACAATAAAACATAATGAATAAATAAATACGAAATGGTATTTGTAAAGAACCGGGTTCCATCAAGGTCAATTAAGGGGCTACTAGGTTGCGGTTGTCTAGACTGTGAATTAACAAGCGCAAATAAATTAACAGCTGTAAGTAAGCGGTTTGTCCTGTCCTCTTCTTCTCTTCTTCGTCATTTGCGCTTGTTTATTCAGTCTAGACAACCGAGTTTCAGTCATTGCTAAATTTATTTTTAACGAAATTTTAAAACAATACATATATTGTTTAGTGAAAATAAATTGAAGAAAAGTGATACCAGTCGAAAGCACATGCATAGGCCTTCAGACGTATAGTATTCAAAAAAGCAGAATGTGAAATGAATCCTGAGATAAATGGCTCCAAATATGTCACCAAAACGTCAAAGATGCGATGTTTAGCATTATTTCTGACATAAAGTATACTAAAGCAGTTTAGTTTAAAGGACAAGATAGACCATGCATTAAGTATTTAGAAGAAAAATTACTGTGAGTGTTCTCTTTTTTTACCCAATTAGAATAACCGACAGAACTGTGTACAAAAATAAAGCAGCCTAAACAGCAATTAATCAAAAAAAAATATTGTTGCGGTTTTGGGGTTAGATTATTTAAGTTTTCGAGGCCAATCAAATTAGCCCCCTGACACGCGTGTTTGCTTTCGAATGAAACCACCGCGTGGTGTGCAATTCGGCAGTGGTCCCAGGAGCGATCCGATCTGACCAGACTGCTCCCGGATGCGAGTGCCGCGACTCAGTCTCGATCTGGGGCGGCTCCGGCCGACCTGCGCCAGGCCCCTTCCGTGTCCCGCCTGCTCCTTTTCGCCATTGGCGCACTCGTCCTGCCCCTGGCCATCATCCTCCTGCTGCCTCGGTCCGGGCAAGAGCACGTGTGCGCCACCAAGGCTTGCACCGTCTACAGCAAAATGCTCATCAAAAGCATCAGCGCAGCCGTGGATCCCTGCGACGACTTTCACAGCTACGTGTGCGACGGCTGGACTCGCTACGAGCGTCGCTCTGTTCATGATGGACATTTACCAGAGGTAGGTTGAGGTTCGCTGGTGGAAGGGCGCCCGGGGCCTGCACCCTCGTACCGTCGTCGGACGGACCAAGGATGTCAGCCATTAGATAGTTTTAGTATATCTCTCGGATACTTCCGATACCCCGATAACGATACCCAATAACCAAACAGTGTACGCGCGAAGGTGGCGGTGGGGATTAGGGTATCGTTATTGGAGTCTTCAAAACGATTTACTAAAACCTTCTACTGTATCCAGTTAGGTGAAATGAAACGTGTAATATACGGGCTACGGAACGGTTGGTGAAAAGTCGTTTCACGCACAATATTTGACGGAGGGGTGTGGATGGGGTCCGCGGTTACATATTTGAGCTGGCCCAGCGTAGTACTACCCGAAAGGTGTAAGATGCTACTGGGGTTGAATCTTAAATGGTAACCTATGAAACAGGCTGCCACATTGCAACGATAAAACATATGGTGATCCATTCTAACGTTCAACCGCCTAGCGTTGCCGGGGCTTCGAGCACCGCGGCGTTGGCGTCGTCCCAGTCTCTATGCCACTCGGCCAGCTCGTAATGCCGAATCTGGCGCATTGGTCTGTTTTAGCTGAACAACAACACCAAAAAAGAAACTAATGATAAACGGGAAGATGTTTTTAGTGATTACTTGATTTAAAGTGTCTTTTTATGCACCCGCACAACTACTCCCTAATAGTATCCGTCTTAAGAACAAGCGGAAAAAAAAACTTTGAATTTAATTATACGTATGATGATGACGCGTCGAGTGTACTTCATAATGTAAAACTTCAAGTCGAAAGGTACGCTTTTTTCTCTTTGTGGCTGCTTCGAGAAAATAAATTGATTTATGGGGCTCGGCGGTGTATGAAGTTATCACCTACAAACAGTTCCTAACCTACTGCCTCGCTCTATCTACAAAGGTAGCTATCGTGCTTTGTAATCCACCTGTCAACACTTAAAAATGCTAGTTAAATTGCTGATGATAGGAATTTTTTATTTTATTACGCTGAACCTCCAGCCAGGAAAAGTTGTTTCATTCGTAGCTGTCATATTTTGAATCGTGGAAGAGTTTTTGAATAATCAGTTACCGCTCAACACCAAGAGACAACAGCTCCTGCCAGGCCGTAGTGCTGTATGTTTGGCGTCACCTATAAGACAGTGAAAAGAGATGGGTCATGGTCGCTGCGTCAGAGTCGGGTCTCACTCAGTGAGAGTTTCATCCCAATGCCGACGCAGCACTTACGCACAATATGTTCCCCGTGTTGGTCTCTCGTAGGTGGCGCACAGTTCAGGTGTAAATTGAGTCGGTATCAGCCGGTCGTTAATCTGAACCTCATGAAGGTTTTGCAGAGACGATCCCTCATTGCATCCTAATTCAATGCTAGTGAAATTACATCTTAATTTTTTTCATTGAATGCTGCCGAAATCAAATAAGCACCTCTTACGAGTTGTGGATGGGAAAGCCTGAATGTCGAATTGAACACCGCTGAGTCTGTCTTGGAGCTTTCCGCTGTGAGTATTGAGGCGCCGATAGGTTCGTCAGGAGCACTCAGCCCTCGGGGCGTCCGGGGTCCAGCGAGCCCGCGCCACTGTCCCACTTCGCACTCCAAGTGCGGATCGTGCTGGATTCCAATCCGCACTCCGAACAATTTTCGGACTCTTATCGGCACTGCGAGTGCGGATCGTGCTGGATTATTCTCCGCACTTCTGCTGCGTGAGTGCGGATTGCGCGCGGAGGCGCGGACACTGTACCGGAGGTACGAAGACGTTGATACGAAGCGTACGAAGCGTAGGATTTTCCTTACCCGCGCTCCACATGTGGTGGGATCTGTCACGGGAAACTTTGAACACAGTAGTTTACAAGCATTGTGTTGTGACACCGGCGTGTTGGCAGCCTCGACGAGTCAATGGAAATATTAGTAGTTCTGCAGTGTTTAATTGAGCGCAGGCCTGTGTTTCGGAATTAATATAATTTCAAACAAATGTTTGTTTATTTTTATTTTAAAGACATTATTTAGCGTTGGGTGCCGCACTTCAGATTAAACGGTACTCGCGCCTCGGGGATCTCGGAGAAGAGTACACAGGCGATCATTGTGTGTGTGTGTGGGTACGGGAGAGGGAAGGGTTGGTCTTCCTTACTCACCCCAAGTCAGGGACTGCTCAAACGCATCAACCCTCCCGCCCAACCCCCCACCCACCCCTCCCCCGCCCACACACACAAAAAAAAAAAACTGGCGATTACTATTTCTTTTTTTTTCTTCTAGGATTGAACTTTTCTATTTGCGAAAGAAGAAAAGAAACTGGACCTGGTGTAAGGTTTTCGACTTGTATGGTCGTGTGCTTATAGATGATGGGGCAGTGGCGTAGGAACGAGTAAGGGGGGGGGAGGGCAGGAAAATCAGTCTTTTCCAGTAAACAATAATTATAAGAAAAAGACCCCCTCCCCAATCCTATAATCGCTTTCATCACTACTAAATGGGGAAATGCCTGAAAGGCCCTGGCTTTTAAATAGAATGAATTGCGCGTGAGTAGACGACGATACATGTGATGTCTGTTAACAGATGATCTGGTGTGGTTCTGTGATGGAAGATGTCAAACATACCGACGGTGCCGAACACTGGGATGAGCCTGCGGGTATGGCAGTGGAAGCTTGGAACATGGCTGTGTTTGTGTGTGTGTGAGGGGGGGGGTGAATTACTTGTGTCTTAAAAATTGTTCACTAGCCCCCCCCCCCCTCCCTCCGCCGTTCCCGCATTACCGCTCCCACCAGCTAGGCACCCCACAGTGTTAACGCACAGACGGTGACACAGTCGCATTATACATAAAAATCTTAGACCAGGCTTTTGTGTGTTTTTGTTTGCCAATAATAACATTTCAGAAACAAAAGACAAAAAGAAACTGAAAGAAAGATAGTTTTCGCATGTGTCCTGCTTTCATGCCTTTCTCGCAAGTCCCAAGTACAGTTCAAGCTGCACCCAAATGCGCCACCCAAAGCTAATCACTTAAACAATACTAACAAATTAAAAAGATAAGTATGCATTTGTTTGAAATCTAATTAATTCCGAAACGCAGGTCTTCGCCCGATTAAACACCTCACAACCACTATAACTATTGTATGCACTCAATGATGCCAACATGACAAACATCGTAAGCCACTGTTGTTTCAAGTTTCCCGCGTCCAAACCGGGCCCCACGCGGAGTGCGGATAAGGAAAATGCAAGACACCCGCACGCACTTGGAGTGCGTGCGGATGATCCAACACGATCCGCACCCCAAGAGCGGATTGCGTTGGATTCTTATCGCTCGCGCAGTTTGCAAGGCATTCTGCATGTAGTAACAATCCTGCTTACTATGCATACTGTAATATATTTTGAGTATTTTGTAGTTTTTTTTTGCTTCCCATGCTGCTAAGAATTTTTCATGATGATTGCTCTATAGGTCGATGAAATGTCTTGCCAATTTTGAAAGGTCACATGAAGCAGAGTGTTGAGAATGAATTAATTTTTGAATATTAGGGGCTGTCCAAGTTTAGTTTGTATTTTCAGAAAATCCCAGTCAAGGTTTTTTTTTTATTTAATGAATGGCTTCCACAGAAAACATACTTTGCTATATGTTCGTGTGTTGTTCAGTTGCATGGCACCTTCTTGGCCCTTTCTATACTCTGTTCACCCTTAAGGCCCGTTCACACATGCAGCGGAGTGTTACAAGCATAGCGCTGACCTCGCGCCAAGCGCGTGCCGACGGGAGCGCTCACCAGCTTTGTATCACACCGCCAAAACAGTTGCTCGTGGCAGACGATAAGTTGCTGACGACACGTGAGCAGCGCTGCATCAGCGCTTCGCTGCATGTGAGAACCGGCTTCTAAGCTGAGACTACAGCCAAAGCTACAAGTGCGAGCTCGCCCGC
Organism: Ixodes ricinus; assembly: GCA_037355805.1. NCBI lineage: Eukaryota > Metazoa > Arthropoda > Arachnida > Ixodida > Ixodidae > Ixodes > Ixodes ricinus. Next base: position 12,183 of record JAZHYW010030673.1, on the reverse strand, counting down.
GCTCCTGGCTTTGAGTCGTGCATGTTTAATGCAAACGCTCATTCAGCAAAAAAAAAAAAAAAAGAAGTTCCATAGCAACATTTTTGTGTTTTCGTGCTTCTCGCATTGGCTGCAGTCTCAGTGAAAGGTGCAACCCCACCCTTGGTTAGTGTGATTCTGAACGAACAAATGGCGAAGGGATCGCCTTCCAGACCTCTATATGAACGCAATAAGTCGTGTGTGTTGGCGCTCGATGCGGTGTGGTATTTTTGTTTCTCCTGAACTTGACGCCCCTTCCCGTTCACTTGTCTCTCGATGCGAGAGCTTTCTGCGGAATGCGGCCCGGCTGCACCAGTTCTAGTTCAAAGGGAGCAGTTACCTGCGCTATGAGCTCGCGTGTCCAGCAAATGTGGTCACATTAAAACGTGAAAATCTGCCCGAGCTTACGGCGAGGCACGTGCACGACAAATTTAAAGGACGAGCCAGAAATTTGAGATTGGAGGTGGGCATTCATCAACCCGGGGATCTCGGAGGCCAATTACATATTTCAACATGTTCAGTTTCATTTGATATGTAGGCCGTTTTGTCGTGCACGTGTTTGGTGCTTCATAGATTTACACAAAATGTGATGCACTAATAGACGTAGGTTTCCGGAATTCTAGCTTGAGGAATTAAGTACCTCAATATGTAAAAACAAAGAAACTATTTTGTTTTGTTCAGGCGTTTTACTTAATGTTACTACGACTTCTATTTTAACCGTAAGATTTGAAAAAAAAAAAAGGTGAGCCTCAGCTTTTGCAGATACTCAGTTTGGTAAACACGAAGCAGGTCTGTCACAAAAGCCCTATGCTTTGTTGCCAATGTTAATGCCAATGCCAATGTTAAAGCCAATGTTAAAGACTTACTCACACCATTACATTATCAATAGTATTTTGGGCACTGCGTGCAAGGACAGTTAAAACGACTGCAGCCTCTCGATTATTTTTATTATATAAAAATATCGCAGTGTTTAAGCAATGTAGGACTATCAATTCGGTCATTTGTGCGGGCCAACTAGTGGAGTGCGAAAAATATATGCAAGGGGCGGAGTGTGACGTTATGTCAAATATTGTGTGCGTGCGCATATATCGCGGCCGCTGATGAAGACTGGGAAAGCGCTACATTTTACACTCTTGGGCGCATCGAAAGCTAAAGGTTGTTGTACACGTAGTGCTCAGGCTGTAATATTTGCATTTCCATAGTACTTTATGACATTCCGGCGTGGTGTCAGCTCTGTCTCCTGATCGCTTGCCATAGAACAAGGGGAAGCATTCTTACTCTGGGTTGCTGAATACAATCCACGTGCTGACGGCAGACTCTTGTCGGTCAAGGGTTTAGCCACAAAACGCGCGCTTACAGAGAACTTTTGCCACGTGGTTTTACACCGTCAAAATTGTTCTTAAAAAACAACCTTTATCCAGACAAGCGGCACGTGTGAACATTCTGTGTTGACTGTGGAACACGTGCCCAGTGTATCGTAGGTTCTTCTCTAGTCCGAGCTGAGTCGCAGTGTAAACTATAAAGCAAGTCAATATTGATAAAGAAGCGCGTGATCCCGTGAAAAGTGGTTTGCACTGCGCATAGGCAGAAAGCACTAGCGTTACTGCGTTGATCACGCTGCTCGCGAAGCGGGAATCCTTCAGGCTTCATGGCGCAGCGGCAGGGATGTCCTGGTGTCTCGCTGCCGCAACGCAGTCGACAACGCGTGTGAACCGGGCTAAGTGAGCGAAGTGGACACGCACGAGCATGCGGCCTTCAAATTCTTTTTCACTGCACAAACCCGTGCGCTCGGCAGGGCTCCATATCGCTTTGTCGAAACACGTTTCGTGGACAACTTTTCATGGATACACATTCCATTCACATATTTCATAAACATATGTTTCGTTGACACTGGGGGTGTTTCGTGGAAACTTGTTTTGTGAACATATTGAACTGCGACGTTTCGTCAACAACGTATTTTTTGTTTGTTTGCTAAATGGATTGCATTGAGTTATTGGCTTCGATTGGTTCGCTGGAAGTATACCAGAACTAAAGCGAAATCACTCAGGCGACTCCAATAGGGTAAAAGCAAATCCGCGATCCCTAATCGTGGGCTTCCAAACACTCGATGCTAAAGGCGGAAGCTGCTACTCTGCTTGGGGAAACTTCAATATAATTTCCGGCCCGAGCTTGCACCAGTCTTCATCGGAACCGCCCAGGGTTCGGCAAGCTAGGCCCATCGGGATGTCGGCGACAGAGGCAATGTGCGCGGACAGACGCTTTCCGCGAAACCTCGCAAGACGTGTCAATGAAACGATTGCAGGAACCTTTCGATGAAACGAACTGTCGATGAAACGTCGCAGTATACGAAACAATCTGTCTACGAGACGTCGTTCGACAAGCTGATATCCACCGCTCGGCAGGCCGTTCAAACTACGGAACGCGCTCTTGTAGCTTTCACTGTGCTCAAACGCCCACGATTTGCCTATGAAACATCAAGATATCATTACTACCATAAAGTTTGTGTCGTTTGTTTATCAATTTGAGCATATCTGCCTCACCTTCTCTTCTCAAGGGGTGGCTGCAGTAAAGGATACACGCGCGAGCGAGTAGTCCAGGCAGGGACTCCTGCTTAACGACAGAAACGAAGATGTCATCGCGGCAAGCCATGGCAACCAAATCAACAAGTGAAGTGCCGGTTATTAATTACAATCAAACAATCACATATGACAAATACTATGAATATGACTCTTGTTGACTCGTGCTTCCTCTGCACTGCTATGAAATGGATTGGTTGCCACGTGGTTTATGATTGGCACGATGCACGAGTTTCCAAGTGATTCTGTGCTGTTGGTTCACCGCAGTGAACAAAAACCGACGAATCGATGTGCGTTCAAAACTGCCCAGCATTCGAAACTCGTAGTTTTTATAGACTCGCGGTTATGCTTTATCTTATAATTTAAGTGCAGGGTCGCGCAAAGCATGGCAGAGTATAGAAAACGTTCATTAAAAACTGCCCATCATCGGAAACTCGTAGATTTTGAGAACTCATGGTTATGCTTTATTTTAAAATTGTTGGGCAGGGTCTGGCAAAGCGTAGGCAGAGAATGTAAATTAAAATGGTGTGCCAGTTTTCGTGACTAGCGGAGCTGTACATGCTGAGCATTTGTGACAATGTGCGGTCAAAACGTTCAGTTAACCCTTTGGTTTGTGGGTGGGACGCGGAAGCGAGCTGGTCAACTCCCTGTGTCGCAGCAAGCAGGTCTTGACGAGAGGGAATGAATACACCTTGCCGCGGTCACGAAGAAAGAATCTCGCTGCACAGTGACTTAAATGACATGTGTCAAGATTAGAAAACGGCAACTTGCCATAAACGAATGAAAAAAAAGTTTGTGATTGAATACTGCACCTCACCTGTAATCTATATGCAGGTTCTAAAAACGTAATATCAAAAGATGCTTCATAACTTAATGTCTCGTTATTTTCGTTACTTGACGGGATGCCGGTTTTATAGCAGCGAGGAAATAACACTATATTAAACTTTATTTTTTATTTACAAATATACATTTTCTCTACAGTTAATTGCTTACTTTTTAATTCACTATATCCAACAGACCGTTCACGTAAATTATCGTGGACATTGGGACGTTATATATAAGTCGAGAAACAATTGTTCAATATCAAAAACTGGTCTATTAAAAGTTAAATAATAAACTAACAACTAGAACTAAACGTAATATCGAGTCATTAAAGTATAGCTAAAACACTTATTAAATTAATCATTAACTTTCTGAGTGTAGAATACATAGAAAGAAAGTTATAAACCGTCAAAAATTGAAGCAAAACGGCATACATAAAGCGCGCTCAGCCTTGCACCTTCCCCTGACGCTGGTCCACACATCAGCAACACGACGCCAAAAAAAAAAAAAATACACCAGTTTATTGTTTTACTGGCTATAAAAAAAGTGTTAGATTCATCTGTCTATTTATTTTAGAGCGCAGCCCTTAGGCGCCCGTTTACGGCTTGAGCGGCGTCGCCGTCACAGTTGGCGTAACCGCGCGCGTACCTTTATTAGAAAATTTCCCGCTAAATTTAGCGGAAATATTTCCCCGCTTATTTTAGCGGAAACATTTCCCCGCTAAATTTAGCGGAAAAAATTCCCCGCGAAATACACCGGATTCAGTGGAAAATTTTCCCGCTGATTGGGAGGGGAGCAGGAGAGGCGGAGGGAGAGGAGGGGCATGCCCTTCCCTTCGTACCCTCCTCTTCCCTCCACAAGAGCTGCGCTCTAATTCGGCATTACAGAGAATTGTAAACGTCTTTCATTTTTTTCCCTTGCTATTTCAGTTTCGCGTGGGTCAATTTGCACCTGTCAAGTGTGTTGAAAGGCGTGCAGCCTAAGTGATAGCATTGCTGATCAACGATCTGTCGGTACTTTATATTTAACAAAATAATCTCCTACAAAGCACACGGACCTGTAAAGTGGAGGTTAGCACACTATCTAGACACAATACTCCAAAGGAACATCTTTTACCATTAGTAATTTTCCCGCGAGCCGAATCAGAGGAGTAGGTGCCGAAAAGCGCCGACGACGGTATACAACGGGCCGCCCTCCTAAGGCGCGGGGTGGCAGCGCCACACCGTGTCGTCTACGCGCGGCATCTTCACGAAGCGACCGCCGCTCTTGCCACTACAACTTTCTAGAACACCGTAACAAAACTGAGCAACGTTTTCTGAAGGGGAAACTGAAACACGTATCGAGAAAAAAAAAAGAGTTAGAGGAGGATTTTGGCGTATTTTTTATCCCGTGAATCTAAATATCCCGTTCGTTTTCCCCGAAGATGTAACTAAACGCGAGAAAACAGGAAAAACCTCTCACCAGTCATGACGTCATACTAGGATCTTTGGGCCGCCAAGCGCGTGTCGCTCGTGTGGGCAGCGCGTGCAGTTGCCAGCTTGCCAGGTATATTCCCCCACACTGACACCAGCCGTCACGTCTCTTTTTGACCCTTTTTGAAAATATCAAGGGTGCGCGTGCATACCTTTGATAGGCGCTGTAGATGCGCGAAGGTGGAGATTCCGAAAACTCCTAATAAAGCATCACGCCCCAGTAAGAAGTGGCTTCAGTGGTGCTTTGAAAATAATTTTCTGCAGCCTCCGTGGACCAAATTGAAAAATAATCTCGATATTCGTGATCCTGGAGGTCAAATGAAAACGATATAAGTGTTGTTTTTTTCTCTAATACAGAACCGCTGGTTTCCCTTCAAGTCAGAAAGAGCCAAAGGGGTGTTCACACGGGGGATGCTCTGCGGGGAGGGATGTGCTTTACGTCAGTGATCGACGGAACCGCACGACTCCTCCCGACTGCACAGCATTCAATTGAACGGCGGGGAGCCGAGAGGGTTCACACGCATTCCTGAAAACAGAACTCATGCGTGCTGACGAACAGAAAAATGGAGGCGTACGTGGAACGGCAATACGCGATTATTGCAGCAGCGCTATTAGATGCAGGAAGTGAACTTGTTCCTGCTAAAAAAGACAATGCCTTTTGAATGGGTAGATGCAACACAAAGAGCGTGGAATCCAAAACCAGTTGTATGAGGAATGGCTTGAGGACGACGTTGATGAACATCGAAGGCTCCTTCGCGTCTCTCGGACAACATGCCGCATGCCACAAGCTAGTCCATCCCGATGCCACCGCCGGTATCCCTCGAAGCAAAATCTTTAAAGTGGGCAGACACGCGAACAAAGTACAGCTTATTGCGAAAAGATCCCACGTCAGGGCGGGGACTGGTTGTGCAGCCCGAGCTCCCCATCCCTCTGGGATGTCTACGTCCGCGCGGCTCCGCGCAATGGCGTGGCGTTCTTACCACGTAATCAGCATCCCGAGGAGCGAAGAGAGCGATTTTTCGCTCGCGTGAATAGCCCTGAAGTATCGGTCTTGTTTATAATAGCATTATCTATTTAATGTTAAGAAATGTATTAAAATAATTTGGTCTTTGAAGGATGCATTTTTGGCTGCAGTTTCAAACATTGTCACAAATTTCGAAGTGCCAAACTTGAAAAAAGTCACGATACGCACACGGGCAAACACTGAAGTTTGTCTGCCAGAAGTTCTGATACCTTGTGTTGACACATAACGGCGATGCATTTGTACTACAAAACAGTGTTTGAAAGTTCTTTTTTTCATTTTTGTTCTTTTTCACTGCGAGCCTTACAACAAACGTTGAGGATTAATCTTTATGAAATTCAGCACAGAGTTTGAAGGTATGTCCATCAGTCTTTGTTGCAAGTTTCAGACGTTAAAACTTGGCAGTTGTCGATGGAATTGATCCTGCATTTCCTTTCACGAAGTTTACAAAATATATAGCTCTCAATCTATCATGAAAATGATAAAAAGGCCACGATAAGCAGAGCAAGCACTCCTTATCTTAACATCTTTAAAAAAATTAACCAAATCAGTCCAACCCCAAACTCTGTTCATTTGTACTATAAAATCATGTATGGCCAAAACGCCACATTTCACATGTTCTCACCAAGGTCAGTTTCTTATTTACTCGTATTTATTTTACATCGAAATGAAGAAAATTTTCTGTTCTACACAGTCGAATATATTAATTATTATTAGCGAGCGATCAAGGGTTATCATAGTCATTAAGACACCGGCTCATTTCGCCATTTTTTATGACCGTCGTGGGCCTCAGTATTAATTTATTATCTCAATATATGTGCTGTTTTGAGACCCAAAGCAAGCACACGATAACCTTTCAGTGCTTTGGTGGTCTCAGAGACTCCTAGATTCATCCGTGTATATTGTCACGATCGTCTTGTTTCCGTCTCCAGGTTCATCAAGACTGTCACACTCATGGCAAAGCGGCGAACCGTGCCAAAAAAGGGGCAAACCAGCATTGAGAAAGCTGCGGGTTTTTACCAGTCCTGCCTGAATACCTCAAGGCATACACTGCGAGAGGCGCATTCGCTCAAGATGTCACTCCAGATCTGCGGCATTCATTGGCCCGTCCTGGACTTCACCAGCGACTTGTTGGACATCTTGTTCTGCACTGCGCTTGACTTCTACTGGCCGGTTCTTCTTACCGTCACCAGCAAAGACAGCATCAACTTCGTAATCGAGCCATCGCCATACTACATGAAGGTAGTAGAGAGAAGAGAAGAGATGCTCGTAGCCCAGAAATACAATCTCTATTATAACACCATGAGCGACTACTTTATGAATACGTCAAATGCGACAACGCTCACTTATCAGCGTCTACTACAACTAGAGAAAATGGTCGTTCGACCTCTACGAGATGCTTATAATACAAACGATGGAGGCACAATGAACGACACGAACCTGGCCAGTGTTGCCGCCTTCACAGCGTCTCATATTCCCGTCTCGAGATGGCGAACTTCAATCACCAAGAACTATAACGTAACTTCTGTCGCTGCTCTATCGTTTACGGTACGGAACGTCCATCTTTTTCGCACCTTCTTCGACCTAACCAAGGAAGTTGGAGAACACATGATGGCCTATTATCTTGGATGGTCCATGATTCAGAGAATGTCAAGACTACTGAACGACGCCAACCTCAACGAGCTCTACTACCTGACATCCAAGCGAGCCGACCAATTTCACAAGAACTTCTGCATCAATGTATTGCATGTGATAATTGGCCTTGCGTTCTACGCAGATTACGTGAATCCTATTGCCACTCCTGCTGTGCTCGCCGACCTCTCCGATGTAACGAGGAACATCAGGGGTTCTTTTCAGGCGGCGCTCGCCTCCTCTTGGATCGAAGCAAAAGGCGGCACTGAAGTTGACGACAGCGCCACCGACCCATCGCTCGTCTTGTTCCAGCTGGTCAAGCTAGATGCTCTAAACACCTACTACTCAGAGTTTCCAGACATGACAGACAGCCTATATGGAAACATCAGGCGCGCACCCTATAGCCGGGGAAATCGCCGGAGCCCAGTCAATGTCTTACCATTTGAAAAAAATGGCGCAGTTCGCCTCTATAATGCCTCACCCGAGGGCTTTGTGTTGTATCCTAACGCCCTCGAAATGCCTCTTTACGGCATTGACGTACCCCCGATAATCAAAAACGCGGCCTTGGGATTCGTAATTGCGTTGGCCATCTCTACAACCATATTTGAAAACTGGACCTACTGGAACGCCTCCTCCAAGCTCAGACTAGTCTCCAGAGCTGCTTGCTTTATCGGCGAGAACCTGACAGCCGAAGAAATCGATTCAAGCCACATGGACCTGATTATTCGCGTGGCTGCGCTTCGAGTGCTTTGGAGCGCTGTGAATCGAACTGACACTGCTAACGAAGCTCTAGTGCTTCGTGGCCTCGAGCATCTGTCGGAGCGGCAACTCTTCTTCGCCGCCTGGTGCTTCATGCACTGCGGACAGAAGAAAGTCACGGACCAGTGCAACCGGCCTCTTAGACAGCTCGACGCCTTCTCCGAGGTCTTCAGTTGTTCTGCGAAGAGCTCCATGGGAGCTCCCAGAGAATGTCCGCTTTTCTAAGGCTACTTAATTCGAGCCCAACCTGGCGGACATTCAGAGAAACTGTACTCGCTGTCACGACAGCAATTCAAAAGGACTACCTGGTTGGCAACACTTCTGTTCTGAGAACTGTGTCTCGCAATTTGATAACCAATTAACTAGTAATCTTATAAACTGTCCAAAGCTATCAGTGAAACGTGGCCGGAAAATCTCTGATACTTTTCTGTTGTATTTAGTAGCTATTGCCGGAGTCGGTCTAGCGTTCGGTAGTAGGGATACTATTTTATTTAGCGTTTCCGCTTGGGCATTTTATAGCAAAGCGAGCTCTAAGCTGGCGTCGCGTCTTTCTGATAATGTAGCCTATAGCTGCCGGCTTACCTCGTTATATCAATCCCTTAATTACAAATATATTTCGTTATTGCTAATGCACTCTGGTGGCATCAATTTATACTTAACGTAATTTTCTTCTTTTTTTTGGCGCTTAGTAGATCATTGTTATCTCAATGCAGTTTTACAACTTGCAAAATCCCTTAGTTTTTTGTGAGCTTTTTTATCAGTTTGTTTTTGTGATAGCGCCTCGTAGCCCTATCATTATGACAACGCATGCATCGAATTCGAGCTGTTTATTTGTACTAACAAAAATGACGTCACATGACTTCGTGTCACGTCACCCATGAACAAATTCAGTTTCTCCGCTAGATTTAGTGGTATAATTGACGTCAAGTGACCTCAACACTAGTTCAATTTCCCGCTAAATTTAGCAGGGCGGTTACCATGACGGCGACACCGACACCAACAACGACGGCGACGGCGAAGCCGCGATGGATGGATGGAAATAACTTTATTTATTTATAGAGGTGGAGGCGGTTATGCCCGCGCTCCTTCGAGAGTCAGCCACACCTGGTGGCCGGGAGCCCATGGGCCTCGGCGACCTCGGCAGCCGGACGGACCACATGTAATTGGGTGGTCGGGTCTGAGCTGCGTAGCGCAGCGTCCCACCGCTCCTCCGAGGGGAAGGGAGAGAGATGGAAAGAAGGACACTCCCATAATATATGGGAGAGAGTAGCTCTGGCGCTGCAGAAAATGCAGGTGGGATTGTAGAGGGATGGGTAGATGTGGGCGAGGGCGAGAGGGCTGGAGAAGGAGTGTGTCTGCAGCTGGCGCCACATAACACTCTCTTCCGGGGAGAGGGCTTGGGTCGCAGGAGGGTAAAGGCGGCGGGAGAGACGGTAATGTGAGGTAACAACATAGAAGCCGCCTAGACGTTCGCACGCTGAACGAGTCCCGCGGTCCCGAGACTGGGTCCATCCCGCCCGGACGGTGTGTCCTCGGGCTGTGGAATTATTATTATGTGAGATGGTATAATATCCAAAAAAATAATTCTTATTTCTCTATTCTTTAACTCTTCCAATGAGTGGCAATTAAACAGCCCTCACCGACGGCGACGGCGAAGCCGCCAAACGCGGAAACGGGCGCCTAAGAGGGGGTCGAGCATGAAAATAACAAAAATATAAATTTTTTCATGACCGGTTTAAGATTTATTGTTAATATATCGTTATTTTTCGCAACGGACTAACATTATAGATGTTGCCTCCATACTTTTGAAATGCAAACACTTCTTACATACGGCTGTCCATTGCGCCGTGCTTTGTGTCTTCTTTAAATCTGCAGCGGTCAGCGACCAAAGAGCTCACCCGCACATGTCAAGCTTATATACGCCGCGGGGAGAAAAGCTTGTTGAGTAGGAATTGCCGGGTGCTGTGTCGTTGCTGTGTTTGTGTATATTGCCGCGTGCGCAGCTTGCCAAGTAGGCAGCGCGCGCGTGGCCTAACGGTTATAGCGCCTGCCTCCCACGCGAAAAGCCAGGGTTCGATTCCTGGCCGCGGGGACGCCTTTTTGTTGACATCTAATGTGATGTTCTAGTAAATTCGAGAACCGCCTTGCTAATTCGAGGTTAGAATGTTCTACGAACCGAACCTTCTACGCCGAATGTTCCGGAAGCCCACGCGTGTACAAAAGGGGCTCCGCCTGGCACGCCGAGTCAGTTTTCGCCCCAGCGTTCGATCTTGCTGCTTCGCCGCCTTCGACGCCCGCGACGCTCTCTTGTTATCTTTCTTTTCCCTTTTATTTTTGGGCACAAGTTCGCCCCATTAAACGTTCAGTTTATTCAGTCATTCGCCGCCTCATCACTTGTCATTCGTGACATTTTGGTGGAGGTGCGGGTAACGCATGCCCCTGCCGCGTACCCCTCCGAGGGCCCGCAGTGCAAGTCCGACGCCAAGCCCGCGAAGAACCAACGAAGGCACTACCGAGATCCGGTTCAGTCGCCGCAACCTCGGCCTACCCCCGGAACTTGGACCACTGCCGGACAGGACAAAGAAGCTGCCGAAGCCGACGATGACCACCACGTCGCAGCCAGACGGAACGCCAGCGACGTCCATTGTCTACGTGCAGGCCCCACCAAGGACGCCGCCGAATTTCAGTGGCAATCTTCATGAAGATGTGGACGACTGGTTGGGCCAGTACGAACGCGTCGCACGGTTCAACGGATGGGGTCCTGAGCAGAGCCTGCGAAATGTCTACTTCGCTCTGGAAGGCACTGCACGCACCTGGTTCGAGAACCACGAAGCGTCAATTTCGTCATGGCAAGACTTCCAGGCAGAGCTTCGACGCACTTTTGCCAGCCAGCAGCGACGTCAGCGGGCCGAAGAACTTCTTCAAGCAAGAAGCCAAGGGCCGGACGAGAGCGTCACAAGTTTCGTCGAGGACGTTCTCCGCCTCATGAACCGCGCCGACCCAAACGCTCCTGAAGAGAAGAAGCTGCGGTTCCTGATGCGAGGAGTGAAAGAAACCATCTTCGGAGGCCTTGTGCGGAACCCGCCTATCACCGTCCAAGGTTTCATCACTGAGGCCACCAACATCGAACGTGCCCTTCAAGCACGGGCCTCACACTACCAGCGACTTCCCGGCTCCGCTGCCTTCTCGCCGTCCAGCTGCAACATCCCGGACCTCCGCGACATCATCCGGGACGTCGTACGGGAGGAAATCAAGAAGTTCCTGCCTGCTGCCCACCAGCCTGCTTCGCTGTCGATTGCCGAAGTGGTCCGCGAGGAAGTTCAACGGGCATTCCATCCTGAGGCTCCCACCAGCGTAGCCGCACCCGAGGAGCCCTCCCTGACCTACGCGGCAATAGCTCGGAGACCGGCGCCAGCTGCCCGGCAGTATTCCACGCCGCCGCGACGTGAGCCAGAGCCACAGACCTTCCGACGTCGGGAAGGGCAACGCCAGCTCGTCCATACTGAACAACCGGCGCCAAGGAAGACGGATGTGTGGCGCACGGCCGATCGACGACCGCTGTGCTACCACTGCGGTGAAGCGAACCACATCAGGCAGCAGCGGCGGCTCTGAGCTATCACCCTAAAAGCATCGTCCTGTATTTCCAGGAATACACGTGCCCAAGTCTGAGAAACAACCAGCGGCAACCGCACTGAGGTCCCTCACAACCAGGCTGACACGGCATTTCCTGGACGTTATCAATGTGGCACGTCATTTACGTGATCTGCAAGAACATCGACGCCGAAATCTGCCGCAAGGGTGGGCAAGCAACGAGGACGATACATAACCAGCTGTTTTCGACCGGCCACGACACAGGCAGCAGCGGCGGCTCTGAAGCTATCAC